>JAHWFP010149303.1:0-17184 GCA_023313725.1 Lithobius niger
AAAAAAAAAAGATCAAATGGAAACTTTAGTGGAGGAGCTACACAAGCCAGCTAGGCGAAACTTTCTGAGGAGGCGCGTTATTAGCTACGGGATAGGTGATTTAGTTCAAGCGGACCTGGTGGAGATGATACCTTACGCGGAACAAAACGAAAATTACAAATACTTGCTGACTGCCATCGATGTATTCTCTAAATACGCTTAGGCCGTCCCTGTGAAATCGAAGAACGCCGCGGATGTCACTGACGCTTTTAACGAGATATTAAACACAATGTCTAATCCACTTAAAAGCCTGCAAAGCGATGAAGGGAAGGAATACTATAATAAAGATTTCGCAGCACTAATAAAATGTCACAAAATAAACCACTATTCGACCAAGTCAGAACTCAAGGCGAGCGTAGTAGAACGCCTAAATCGCACATTGAAGTCGAACATGTGGAAACGGTTCACTCTGCGAGTTAACCACAAGTGGATAGACATTATAGATGAAATTGTCAAAGATTACAACGAAAGAGTTCATTCTACTATTAAAATGAAACCATCCGAAGTAACTAAACGCGATGAACCGGAGCTCAGAAACATATTGCTGAAAAAGAGCCCTTCCAAAAAGAAGAAGAATAGTTTCAAAGTCGGGGATTTAGTAAGAGTGACAACGGCAAAATCTGTATTCGACAAGGGATATTTGCAAAACTTTACCAACGAACTGTTCGAGGTGAGTGAAGTCAGAAAAACTCGTCCGACTTGCTACAGGTTGGTCGACCAACTGGGTAGTAAAATCGAAGGCACTTTTTACGAGCAATGGTTGCAGAAAACTAACGTGCCGGATCTGTTTTTAGCCGAAGAGATTATGAAGACTAAAAAAGTGGGAGGGAAAACTCGTTACCTCGTCAGGTGGAAAAGCTACAACGAGCGCTTCGACAGTTGGCTCGACGAAAAGCCAGTTGTTTTAGGAAAATAACAACAAAAATACCAAATTGTTCCTCTTTTTATTTATATTATTAAACTGAGACCAGGACGTTGAAATTATTACTGTTCATGTTATTTATATTATTAAACAGAATCATTCAGTTGGAGAAATGGAAAAAACAAACTTCACCTGCGTTTACTGCGCTCAAACATATCCTACCCGAGAAAGATTGATACAACACCTCGTAGAGACACACAGGAATAGTTACCCACCCGAGTGCGATTGCTTCGAGAGGGTGTTGTGCTATACAGACGATCCCATCCTCTGTGAGCAAGGACTCGAACACAGAAAGTACAAGAAAGCTGTGCAGGCTGTAGACCCGTTGTACCTTTTAATGTTGATGCGAAGAGGTATAGAAGCTCTACTGTACGAATGTCTCCGGCAATTGGTGACTTGCAGAGCTCAAATTGGATTAGGAGTGAGTTTCGTTCGAAATGGCCAAGAAATACAGAGGAGCTTCTCACTCGAGTTGTAATCTGAATGCCCGAGAGCGCACCACGATCCCCGTGGTATTTCACTGTCTAGAAGTTTACGATATTCATCTACTGGTAAGAGCGGTGCACAAGTTTTCGAAAAAAGTAGAAGTCCTCGCGAGAAATACGGACAGGTTCATGAGCATGACCATTACCGTTGATACGGGATGGGATGAAAAGAAAAAAAAAGAAAAGGTACGTTCAGCTTAAGTTCGTAGACAGCTATAATTTTCTCTCCTCTTCGCTGAAAACTCTGGCGGAGAGACATAAACAAGATTACGAGTTTAGGACGGTGAAGCTGTTCTTGAAAGCTGGTGGGAAGAACAAATAGTTCTTTCCCGACGTCCAGGAAGAGACTGCCATGGATCTGATAACCCGTAAGGTTTATTACCCATACGAACACGTTTCCAGCATGAGTGTGTTCGAAGAGCAGTCTTTACCACCAAAAGAATACTTTTATTCCAAACTCAAAGAAGAAGGCCTAACTGACGAACAATACGATCACGCCAAAAAGATTTGGCGTATGCTGAAAATCAAAAAGTTTTCCTCCTACCACGAAATGTATCAGCTAACCGACTGTATGCTTTTGGTAGACATTTTCGAAGAATTCCGCAGGATCTGCTTGCGAGACCACGACATAGATCCGTGTTATTACGTCTCCACCCCAGGGTTAGCTGGGCGGCAGCTCTAAAGATGACCAGTCGAACTGGAACTATTTACTCACGCTAGCAAACATAACTTCATCTGTCGGGAATATGGGGTGGAGTTAGCTTCATTAGTCGAAGGTTCGCGAAGGCTAACAACCCGTACATTCTCGAAACGTACGATTCAACAAAACCTAACAAGTACATCATCGATTGGGACCTCAATAGCGCTTATGGCTGGGCCATGAGCCAGCTGCTGCCTTACAACGACTTTAGGTATTTGACTAAAGATGAGATTAGAGCTTTCGACGGGACTAAGATAGCAGACACGTCATCGGTATGATACATTCTGGAAGTAGATCTGTACTACCATAACAAACTTCACGAGCTCCACAACGACTACCCACTTGCTCCTGAAAAATTTGAAATAAGAGAAGAATTAGTTTCAGACTATTCGAAATCTTGGTTGCGAGGAAAACCAGTGAAACCTGTCGTGAAGCTAGTGACCAACCTACTGAGTAAGACGCGGTACGTAATTCACTACCGGAACCTAAAATTCTACCTCGAACACGGCTTGGTCCTTCGTCACATCAGGAGGGTGCTGAGTTTCAATCAGAAGTTCCATCAAATATTACACCCAACCCAACGCTGATTCGTTTCGGATATTGCACGAAAACCTGGTCAGATCAACTCGAAAGTACGCAAGGTGACGTGCGATCTTCCTACCTACTCGAGGTTCGCCATACTAGAGTTGTCCAAACTCCTTCTCTACGAATTTCACTATCGATACATACGTCCCCAATATGGAGATCGAGCAAGACTGCTGTTCACAGACACGGACTCGCTGTGTTATTGCATCGAAACCGTGGACGTGTACGCGGACATGGCTAAAAACATGAGTAGATTCGACACTAGCAACTACGATCCTCAACACCCACTGTTCTGCAACGTCAACAAGCAAGTGTTGGGAAAGATTAAAGATGCCACGAAGGGAGTACCGATAAAAGAGTTTGTGGGGTTGAGTAGCAAGATGTATTCGCTCTTGACGTCCAAAAGCGAAACGAAAAAAGCGAAGGGTATTTCCAAGAGATTCGTGGAGAAACACTTAAGCCACGAATATTACATAGCGACTCTCCATTCGAATCAGGTACAAAGAGAGAGTTGGTACAAGATCGCCAGTGACAGCCATCACCAGCTGGCCACGACCGTGGTGAATAAATCCCTACTGTCGGCCTACGATGACAAGAGATTTCTCGTAAACGAAGTAGAAACTTTTGCAATCGGACATCGTGGCATCAATTATATACAATACCATGAGGATGAAGACTACGATGTGGAGGGCTATCTTAATAATTTGATCTTGGAGTCTTTAGACGATGACAATGACGGAGTATGGACAGGTATGTCCGACGGTATAATCAGCGATGAAGAGGCGGAAACTCGGTGGAATGGGGATGAAGTGGAACAGAGGCTGAAAGAAGTTGATAATGTCGAGGTTCGAGAAGCCGAGATGAGGAAATTGCGGAGGAGGGAGAGTAGGCAGTTGAAAGTGCAAAATCCAGAAGAGTGGAAGAAGAGAGCCAGGGATAAACGAAGACGGTTAGATAGGGATAGGCACACCACACTAACTCCTATCGAGAAAAAGAAGAAGAAAATAGGTTCGCCTGGAAAGTTTGGGAAAGCACGGACGAGGGTCTATGGAAAAGCGTTACGGATCCCACTTCGAAACAGGTCTTCGAGCTGTTCATCGAAATAGCAGGAGAAGTGTTAATCGAGCAATTGGAGCTAACTGTACACGAAAAACATATGTTGGCAATAATGTTGGAACTGTCCAAACTCAACAGCAGAAACAAAATGAAATTCTTGTTGGATTTTAAAATGAAAGCGCTTCGTGTCGGAGAGGAGAAAAGAATCAGAGTACGATTTACGAATGACGACACGCAAGTGCACTTTGTGGAATACGACCCTAAAACAACGGCGGTGGTTACTTTGTTACAACTTTCGTTTATGGAATGGTCCGAGCTCTACAAACACCTTGCGAGCATTGATAAACTCATGGGGAAAGTTTCCGAAGACGAATAAACGCTTCAGACTGCCTCTGTGTAGCAGTACGACCAACCAGTGAAAAAAAAAAAAAATTTTTCATTCACGAGCAGCACAGCCCCTTGTAGGGGGTAGGTATCGTCTACTATTTTAGTTTTCGAAAAGGTTTTCATAGGTTAAGTTGAAGGCAGGCCCGGTATTGTAGTAGGTCTGTTTGAGTCAGTCCGTATTGTAGTAGGTCTGTTTGGGTATCGATAACAATGTTACCCAATGGGATTTTTGACGACAGGCCCGTCATCGTAGTAGAATACATCTACTTCGGTGGCTGACGACTGCCTTCTTGCCCATGTTTCGTGTGCGCCAAGCATCTGAATTGGCATAGTTATACATACCAAAAACTTTGTGAGGGATTATCGGCAACCCTAAAGAAGGTGAGACAGCATTACCCATTTGTCAGTGTGGTTGGTTACACGTGAAATGGACAAAGGCTCGAATCCCATACCCGATCAAAGTTTTTTAAAACTATTCCAATGACGTGTGAGGTAGTGACAAAAATGCCACGGTATATCATTGTTTGGGTTTATTCAAGGAAATTTACACTTGCCCCTTTAGTAATGAATTTTTTTGTCCTATTCAGCTTATGCTGTTGTCGAATAAGCTGAACCAACATCCAGTGGCGTTTATGGCTTTTGGAAATTTATTTCAAGTGAATATGGCAACTTTCGGCACAGTAAGTGCGATCAAATATGAGTTACCTGTGTAAAATAAATAACGATGAATGTATTGGGGTTCCGTTTGGTGTTACAGATTGTAGGCACGATTGTTACTTATTTGATTATATTGATGCAATTTAAAACATCAACACCGTCTAATGAAGAGAATTTCAACATTTCGTCAAGCAGTACTCACTGAGGAATTTACAAGGTGTGTGAATTGTATGCAAAACAGTTTCTTGTTATGGTATAGCCATAATGAGTGACACGCAAGTTTGTTACACGTTTTAATTGCTGTAAATACACAAGACTACTAGAGTTCCTTATAAATATGAAGCGTACTGGTTTGATGATAAATCGGCATACGCATTACAGGAGCGTAAAGAACTTTATTTTTCTCTGTTACCACAATTCTGTAGTTGTATTGTCCAATTCATCAACATTAATTTGTTGAGTAAAGTTGCAGAGAAGACATATTACCGTCTTGTTCCAACACTAAATAGCGTATAAGTTGTTTGAGAACGTTCGAGGTTGCAACAAGACTTACATTGTTGCAACCAAGAACTGCTTCGAGAACAACTTATTCGCCATTCATTGTGGGCACTATGAGGGAAATGTCTGGTTTGTAAGTGTACAATGTTTAAACCACGTGCTGTTCCAACCATCAATCCGCGATATTGTTGTTATTGACGTTTCACGGATCCCAGGAGAGTATTTGTATCGTATTGGGGATGGTATTACATGATCCTGCAAACTGGCGACAGGAGATGGTGTGCATGAGCCTTAGAGATATACCTTGTTGGAGATATTGCACAAGACATTGGAGTATAACAGTGTTTACTACAAAATGGGAAATCTACATTAAATAAATGACTGCGAGTAAGTTCCTTGTACGACGAGTCAGACGAGTTTCAAGCAGCTATTAGCCCTCCATGTTATGCACCTGCACCAAAGCAATTCATAGTAAAATTTTTGCCCAGCGGTCTTAATTGTCTTAGTATGAACGCACGTAGTGTGTAAACAAATGAAACGAGTTTTTACTAGAGTTAAATTTCCTGACTGTTTTTAGTTGAATATTCTGGCTACATTTTCTGTCGTACAGATCGGAGATCTAGGGGTGGGGGCATTCTTGTGTCCCATCGTGAAGGTACTTGGTGGTCCCTGTTACGATCATCTAACAACACTGACACACTGCGAATTCTGCTCAGTGAACATGAAAGTATCTTTATATTGTGCTATATTCTATACGGATACAAAGAAATGACGTTCTTTTAATGGTTAGTTTTTTCGAGCGAATTAAATCCAACGTATGCGAACCTTCTTTCAGGCAATTTTAATTATTTGAACACTGAGTGCCGGAATCTGTTTTAGTTTTAGGCTGAAATATTATCACAGGAAAATACTGTAACCAAATAAACAAGAAGCAACACAGTTCATTTTGGCTCAGATGCGAATTTAGATATGAATTATTACAAAGAGTAGTAGCATGTTTACCTCATCAAGCACTTCAACATGTACTTTGTACAAATACGAATAAACGTGACCACATGGTACAACCAAGATTTTCTAAGTTGGCAGTAACTGCTCTTGCTACTGTGCGTGGCGATGGTGCTGCCCTCTCATTGACCTCATTCCTCGATGTTGTGAGGTGAACACTCCATCGTTTTGTAAGAATGGGTGTGAGTTGAGGTGTTACAATTTTGAATTCACAATTTTGATACACAGGTTCGTGAATGTTCACGAGTGGTATTTTGTGTTCTTGGAAGTGTGGAATGCAATTGTTTCAAACCTGCGGAAGTGTCCTTCTTGAAAGGAGATTGATTTAAAGAGCAGCTGGTCTCTCTCCACCAAATTCATGTTTGGTTTGATCTATGTGGATTGCCGTCCTGCTGATTTCGTTAATACCACTTCTGTGACTGGGTTCCGACAAAGTTTAAGTAAGTTGGAACATTATAAATTTTTACATTGCATTTAACAGTAGTCAGTTTATTTACTTTAGGTCAGGAACCAGTGGTGCACAGATCTTCCTTGGACCAGAATTCCCTTCTCATGTGAATTCAAATAATTCTTATTCTTATTCCAATGACGATAACAATACTTTAGTTTACGTTTTAAAAGCTGGCAGGTTAGCTTATCAGGTCCAGTTAATTTTAAGCTGGAATCAGAGCTGGTATTCAGGGTGTTTAAAAAAAAAACTCAACACGTCGATGTCGAATTTTTCAAGTCCAACAACCATTTCCCGTCGCAATAACCCTTATCCCTGACCTCAGTAAAGAAATCATGAAAGTTATTCCTGACCTCAGGAAAGAAAGCTTTTATTTGCTTTTCAAATAAGAACCAAAAAGTAACAAAAGCATGTGACAATCCTGGTTGGTGGGGGGGGGGGGGGACCAAAACAAACAACCAAAGCCCATAATTAGATTTCAAGTAAGAAGAAAAAAAAATTTATTTGGCTATAAAGCAAAATAGCTAAAATAAAGGCTTTTACGGTATTGTGATTCCAAATAAAAACGCAAATGGAACAAACACATGCAGCAACCCTGAATGAGGGCGAGTGGGGGGGGGGGACCAAAACAAACAATGCGTGCCTTTATTTTTTTATTTCAAATAGAAAAAAACAATAAAGCATTTATTTGGCATTCAAATAAAATAGCTAAAATAAATGCATTTACAGTATTTGGATTTAAAATAACAATTCGCAAAAGGAACGTATCCACGTCTTAACCGAAGATGATTCCGATCGACACATTCAGTTCTGTGAGGAATTCCTAGATTTCAAATAATAATAAAGCAAAAGAAAAAGCGCATGTGGAACCTTTGGGGGGGTGCCTAGTGAGGACTTTGCCACGGTCCCCCGTCCCATTGCCGGACCAGATAAGCTAACCTCTAGAAGGTTGACCTTTGACATTTTGTTTCAAACCAGCTAAAACGTAAATTAAGTCCATCATTAAGGTTTACAGACAAAGAAAGGTGTTCCAGGTGATGAGTCACGAACGAAGGTGCTCGAACTGTCCTCCTCCAGCAACGATACACTCACCACATCTGCTTTCCACTCCTAAGCATATTATCCTGCATACGTCAGGAGTAAATGTCTCAATTGCAGCAGTAACGTTACCAGAATTTCTTTTCCTAGTTTTATGATTTTTCTGATGAATTTGACTTTATTTTTTCCCCAAAGCTCTGTTTGCTCTATAGTCATATAAAAAAAAACCCTTCTTCAGAAAGCCATTTAACATCCTTTTGAATTTTTTGACTAAGCTGGGTGGATTAGTTTTTCTTTTATGAGCTGCTAAAGAACTACCAACAGATTTGTGTGCTAATTAGTACACGAATCTGTTAGTAGTTCTTTGGCAGTTTATAAAACAAAAACTAATCCACCCAGATTAGTAAAAAAAATTCAGGAGGATGTTAAATGGCTTTGTGAAGGAGGGTGTTAATTTTTATGTGCCTAGGGCAAACAGAGCCGTAGACGAAAAAAAATCAAATTCTTCAGAAAAATCCGAAAAAGGGGAAAAGAATTTCTGGTAACGAATATGAATAGACTTTTTCGAAGATTTGTCAAGAAATGTTTGTGCTCCATCCGAATTTCCTTTTCCATGCCATTAAAAATGACAGTACTTAAAGGTACCATTTATAGTAAGACTGACATGTCTGCCTGCAATGGCTCAGAGGTAGGTTTCTGGTCTACACAGCAAGCGGATGTTGGTTCAAGTCTGCTTGGAAGCAATTTTTTTCAAGCATCAAGGAATAACAGTGGTACCCCAAATTTGATGTGGGTACATTCATTATTTCAAGAGGTCCTGAGAAGGTCCTGTAAAGGGTTTGGTAGGAGGCAGTTAGGGGGTAGACGATTTAGGGAATAACTGGGAAAATTGGCACCCCAGACAATGTTTTTGGCTTGCTTTTTACTGAATTTCAGGCACATTTAGGAAGGTAGAAGAGCCAAGTAGGCCAGGCAATGTTGGGTACACTTTTGAACATTTTTTTTGACTTAGGCAGGAGTTAAGAGGACCCACCAGATGACGTTGGTATCAGTTTGACTGGATTTGGGACTGTTTTATTTGGGTTTCCCCTCCAGTAATAACCCAAAATATTACCCTTTTTGCAATGTTAGACCCATGGTACCTTACCGCTACTCTTGCCCTAGACACCTAGTCAGCCTGAAAGCTAAACACACACTGACTGATTACATGATCTTGCTCAAAAATCCCTGACGTATTAATTTCCTTTTAAAACCTAACTACCCACCACCCCTTGGCATTACAACCCAATCTCAAAAACTAAAACATTGACAAAAGTCGAACAAAATGGCCGCCTAATTTATGCACAATCGAAACTGACCAATGGCAGGACAAGAAACATATTTTTGACCAATGAGAACTCTTGATTCAATTTGGAACAGTCCATTCTTGGCGGCCATTTTTTTTTACTGAAACAGAACAAAATGGCCGCCCATTCTGGGTACCATATGTTAAGGCAGGTTACTTTCAATCCTTTCATACAGATTCCAGTTTGGTTCTGCAATAACATGCCATATTTCAGTACCAAGGGTAGTGGGTTCGAACCCCAGAGTGGCTATATTTTTTCTTTCAATGCAAAGTCTACAGATGCTCAAATATCACCTTTATTTTTTGGTGTCTACTACCTATTACCGTTGGGTTTGTGCGTAAATATCTGGTCTTCGCTTCCAGAAGTCTGGGGTTCTATCTCCAGAATCCCCATTTTTTCCCCTGTCAATTTTAAGTCTTCAAAGACCAAATAACACCCTTATTTTCAAGTACCTTCGTTTGATTCCTGTTGGGTGTGTGGCTGAGGCTCTACTGTTTACTCCTACAGGTCATGGGTTCGATCCCCAGAGTGGCCGTATTTTTTCCTATCAATTCTAAGTCTCCAAATACCAAATAACACCCTTATTTTCAAATCTCTAGTATCTGTTCCAGTTGGTTGTATGGGTAAGGCTGCAGTCTTCAATCCCAGAGGTCTTGAGTTCAATCCACAGAGTGGCCATATTTTTTCGCCCAAAATAATACCCTTATTTTCAAGTATATTTTTAAAATTTTTGAAGATATTTCCGGAACGGTTTGCGCTATCGACACGTGGTAAGCAGCGTTACATAGCCCTCAAAGAGAGGCTTCGAATGGTGTACTTGATTTTAAAAATTCATTAAAATTTTAAAAAACTATACTCGTCACCATACATTTTCCCCCTCTATTTCTAAAGATTTTCTAATTTTTTTATTTTTAAGGTTGTGATTGCCCCAGTCACATGAAAAAAAAACCTTCAGCACACTACCATTTAATGCTCAAATGCAAAATTTCAGCAATCTAGGTTGAATAGTCTGCATGTAATCTTATTCCAAGCAATTCTAACACATTCACACACTAATAGCATGTGAGTGTGTTAGAATTCTTTGGAATAGGATTACAAAGAGAATATTAATAAATAAATATACTGGTTTTCCACATATTACGTGGAGGGAAGACGGAAGGGCAGGGAGCCACTGATACCGTTCCCAAAACAGGGGAGGGGGGGTCTGCTGGTGGCAGAGTTTAATGCACGGGGGCCAGGGGACGCTTAAGGAACACATTCAACTGTTCCAAAGCCAGTAGCCTGCGAAAACCAGCAACAGTTGGGGCATTCACTGTCTCTGCCCCAAGTGCATTCCAGATTGGAACAACCCGTAGCGAGAAGAAATAACGACGGCAGTCGAGACGCGAAGATTGTATAGCAAGTTTCAGATTGTGGCCTCTGGTACAAATTTTGCGGGGGGCAAGATCGAAAAAAGGAAGATCAATGGCGATCAACCCATGTAGAATCTTATATGTTAAAATAAGATCAAATTTTATTCGGCGTAGTTCCAGCAATTCAAGACCAAGCTTGCTAAGTCGGTTACCATAGTCAATTTCCCTGAAACCAGGCAAGTATTTTGTGAACCGACGTTGGACTCTCTCCAAGAGGTCAATGTCATTGAACCTAGCTTGTTGAAATTTTGCATCTGGGCAATAAATGGTACTGTACCGAAGGTTTTGGTTTATTTTTTGACTAATACAATCACAACCTGAAAAATACAAAACTCTCAAATTCTTTAGGAAAAGAGGAAAAGAATTTCTGGTAACGGTTCAATTTTTTCTAATTATAACGGTTTTTGACAACCAAGTACATCATTCGAAGCGTCTTTCTGAGAGCTTTACAATGCTCTTTACCGCATGTCGATAGCACAATCCGTTCTTGAGAATTCTTCAAAGCACTCTGTAAGATCCGTTACCAGAAATTCTTGTCCTAGTTTTGTGATTTTTCTGATGAATTTGACTTTATTTTTTCCCTAAAACTCTGTTTGCTCTATAGTCATATAAAAAAAACCTCCTTCAGAAAGCCAATTAACATCCTTTTGAATTTTTTGACTAAGCTGGGTGGATTAGTTTTTCTTTTATTAGCTGCCAAAGAACTACCAACAGATTTGTGTGCTAATTAGTACACGAATCTGTTAGTAGTTCTTTGGCAGTTTATAAAACAAAAACTAATCCAGCCAGATTAGTAAAAAAATTCAGGAGGAAGTTAAATGGCTTTGTGAAGGAGGGTTTATTTTTTATGTGCCTAGGGCAAACAGAGCCTTAGGAAAAAAAAGTCAAATTCTTCAGAAAAATCCGAAAAAGGGGAAAAGAATATCTGGTAACGAATGAGAACCTGCAGTGTTGCAATATTCTGGGCTGGTTGAATGTACACCAAAGCCCATACTATTCCCCACACACTAAAGTCCATAGGCGTCAGATCGCACGAACGCGCGGGCCATTCCATCGCACCTCTTCTACCAATCCTGCTGTTGTGAAATTTGTTTATCAAGAAGGTCTCGCACCTGTGTTGCATAGTGCGGTGATGCTCCATCTTGTTGGAAAATAATATTAGCGGAACACTTTTCCCGTACAGCTGGCAGAATCCCGTCCTCTAGCAGCTGACTATATACTGCACCGCTGATTGTTCCATCAGGGAAGAATGGTCCAATGACCCCTCCCCCCAGCCCATACATCTCTCCAAACATTGATGCCAATTGACGGCATGAATGCCGTTATAGTGACGTGTGAATTGTTATCACTGTAAAATATGTGGTTGTAACGATGAACTCTGCCATACAGATGAAACTTGCTTCATCGGAGTATATATCCGTTCCACGTTCTGTGGATCATCTGCAAGGAAATCTGTGAATTCTTCGCAGAACTGAATGCGCCGATCGGGATCATCTTCGTTTAAGGCGTGAATACGCCGTGGACGGTACACCTTCAAGCCTACGTTCTTAATCAGCCTATTAACTGAAGGCAGTGACACACCCGTTTGCTATTCCAACTGATGATGGGACGTCGTTGGTTCATCAAGCAATACATGGTGGATCTCGGTAGCATTTACAATCGTTCGTACCGTTCGTTTACGGCCAGAATGACCCTAATGTTGATTTTCTCCACCAAATGTGCCACTGTAGATCGACATGGAGGTGGCTGAAGATACGTAGCCTGCCACCTCACCAAAACGTCTGATATCATACCGTTTTAGTAATACTATTTAATAATATTGATACGTTGGTGTAGGTTCATGCGTAGCATGTCGTTATGAAATACAAAAAGGAATGAGTGGTATCGAACGAAGTGAATACAAAAAGAACAGACTGTATCGAATGATATGTATCAGGTTGTACGCACCTAACTACTATCACGTTCAAGTGTACGGACCAACCAGTACTACAGTATACTACACATCACACAATAGTGCATTCCCCGTGGACATCAGGTCACATGACTCAGAACTTTGCGTGCAACGGCAGTACAGCTGAATGGCAACATGCAGCACTAACCAAGGTTATTAAATAGGTAATTAAACTCAGCCAATTACAGTAAGTACAGTACCGTAAACTGGGAACTCCTGTCGGATAACGTTACTATGCCTTTTGTGCAGCAAGTGGTGTAGCGATTAGATGTGAATACTGGATAGTTGTTAATTCAGTATGTACATTGGGCGCATGGCCGTAGCCAGCACCCCCACAGCCCCTGCACGTGCGGGGGTTTTGCCTTTATTGGGCCGAAGTGCACAAAACGCGATAAGGCTTTTATAGTGGACTGTAGCGTTGATTTTTTGTTTACAAACTCGTGCTAAGTTCAGTTCCAGAGAACCATGCAGCGTAGAAAGGTTAAAGTTTCAAATGAAAGAACATTCTTTCTAGTTCCTGTAGACTAAGCGTCGTGAAAATGGCCTGTTTATGTATAAAGCTTACAGTTTGGAAGCAGTTAATGATTACGTTTAAATTTTGTTTGCCAGCTAACAACAAAATTGTAAGCCCAACACGATAAATGGTTATATTATTTCGAAACGTCAGCTTCAGGAGCAGAGTTAAATTGTTGAACACGCAGTCGCAGAATAATCTTGATTGTTAATTTAAAAAAAAAGTGGTAAACAAATTAAACTAGTTATGTTAAAAAAACAAGCTTAACGGTATAAAAAAAGAAATAACAATTTCAATGGCAATGAAGCGCCATCCTCTGCCTCATAGTTGTGAAGCATAGACCTTTTTCCTAGTTCACGTATGGTTACATTACGCCCGACAGAAAAAAAGTGTGTTTAAAATAAAATTCAGTTTAACAGGGATTTGCTTTAATTTTTTTTTAAATTTGCAACAAGTACAAGTAATTTGTAATTTTACTTGCAATTGTTTCTGTGGTACGGTATTTTTTATTTGTGGCGAATGGGATTTTCTTTTCTTTATTTTTTGCGGAGCCAGGGATGGGGGTTCTCTTCATTTTAATTATAGTGCAGGGGTATATAAAATTTCCTGGCTACTGCCGTGATTGGACGATTCGATTTCTACTGGGTATCAGGAATAAGAAGTCACAGAAGCTACGTTTACTGCCGCCGTACAAGTGGCTTCCCCCCATCATGCAGCGTTGCCTCATGCATTTTTTCCTTTTGCGTTGTTATTTGGAATCCAAATAATGTAAAAGCCTTTCTTTATTTTAGCTATTTTGCTTGATGGCCAAATAAATGTTTTTATTTCTTTTTACTTGAAATCTAATTATGGGTTTTTATTGTTTGTTTTGGTCCCCCCCCCCCCCCCACCAACCAGGATTGCGACATGCGTTTTTTCATTTTATGTTTTTATTTGGAATCCAAATACTGTAAAAGCCTTTATGTGAGCTATTTTGCTTGATGGCCAATTAAATGTTATTTTTTCCTTTTTACTTGAAATCTAATTATGGGCTTTCATTGTTTGTTTTGGGGGGGGGCCCCCCCCCACCAACCAGGGCTGTCACATGCTTTTGTTACCTTTTGCGTTCTTATTTGAATTGCAAATAAAAGCTTTCTTTCCTGAGGACAGGAATAACTTTCTTGATTTTTTTTCTGAGGTCAAGGATAAGGGATATAGTGAAGGGGAATGGTTATTGGACAATAAAGCAAAAGTCTTACCGCATTGTTGCCGAACGCCATCGTCTAACATATTTGTACAACGACGAGTAGAATCCTTTGTTGCAGTGTTAGTGATGTAGTCGTTTTAGTAATAGTGTGTGTGGTTGTACAGAGGCTGGTAGTCAATTTTGGCTAGAGCTCCATAATAAATCAATCAATCAGTGTTAGCGCATTGTTCCCGAACCATCGTCGAACATATTTGTACAACAACGGCTTGCATTGGTAGTAATCGAGCCATTGTTGTTATAGTATAACGAGCCATTGTCGGCGGTAATGTTCTTTGCTCCAACTCCGTTTTCAAAAATCAATAGCAGCAATAAATGACATATTTATTTTTTTAAATAAATTTTAGCTCTTTTTTTCGGGTCTTTCTTCAGCTGCAATAAATGTATTATTTTGGAAACATTCTTTTTTTCTTATTTTAAAAATTAATAGTTGTTAATTTAAAGCGTGAAATAGTTTAATAATACTTTAAAAACGATTTGAGATACATAAACATGGATAGCGATGGTATTTTTACTACTAACGTAATAACCAAAAACAATAAGTAAGAAACCCACGCCTTGCCGTGGTTTTTACTAGTGATAAGCCAATGGTTTCATTATTGCAGCAGTGTGTCTTCATGATATAAATCTACTGCTGGAACAATGGTCTAACAATGAAAGAGTTGTACAAATCGTCTTAATTGGCCTCTTTAGCTGAAGAATGTATTTAGGTAAGTTGATGGAGAACTTGACTGCACAACCACAAGCTCTGGTAGGTGATGATGAGGACACGCATATAAAATTCACAGAAAATCAGCATGATGCCCATTACCAGGATCTTAGAACTGGCTTATATAAGATCTTGAGAACTTGCTTAAACAAGCTCTTCCGTAAACGTCCGTAAGACATGGCAGTATCTACGTTGTAACTCTTGTCTTCGTATTTCAACGCTTACGACAAGATCGACTGGTACGAAGCAGTGGGTAAGGCTCCAGGTGACGTCATCCAACATCGCTAAAAAGTCTACTGAACCAAGGCAAACAAACCTAGTAGGCGTTAAATACCAGACCGTGCGAGAACCTGGCCTGGAACCGTGAGGCGAAGCTCGAAATTTCTATCTCGTCATCCGGTATTTGAAGAACACAAATTTGTTACGCTCTGAAAGGTTTGCTTCGACCAAACGCAGCAGGAATGATATTTTCCACATGTTATGTAAGGTAAAAATACATACAGCATTCCTTTAATGTACTTTTCAGGAAAGGTAAACGATCAATCGTTCGATGACGGCTCACAATGTGTGGTACACAGGGTAGAAGAGTGTCTCGTTGACTCCTACTTTATGCCACACCCGCTATTACTAATTCAGTAATGGTTCTCACCGTGCATCTTAGTTCGTCTTCTAACTACCAATTACTGCCAATTATTGAACGAGAGAAACGGGAGAAATTTATTTTTATACCGTTATTATCAGGAGTGTAGTGCGTGTCAAGAAATAGATATTAACGTAGTTAATGCGCTGAAGATTGATGTGGTCCAGGTTCATGTATTAGTCATTGTTATTCATCAAGAATTTTAGATTACTACTATGAATAGAGGTCAATCGATGTTTCTATCGAAAAACACACGATTACCTGTCGCTGTAAATTCATTTTGTAAAGGACCAGTGAATGATAGCAAGCACACGAGAGTTAGGGTAAGTCCAACAGTACTTGTGGAAGGCAAGCAACAAACCTTCTTCGAAGGAAATATTAAAGGTACGATTTTGAATTTTACATGCCAATAAGTTAAGTATCCATGGAAAAGTAAGATTGCTAACAATTCTCGTATTAAAATTACAGCAGACACAATGCTACAAGATAACAACGTAAGACCTTCAGACCACTTGCAAAATTGTTAGTGGTGTTACATTTCCCAACTTGTATGGATACTTTTTTGGAATAGGAAACGTGCTGTTTTCTTCAACGAGAGTTGAGATAATTCAGATATACAAGATAAGAGATAACTGAACGACACGAAATAAAATGTCAGGCTGTTTACACGAGAAGAACGATCACAAGATACGAGACAATAGTCGTCCTGTGAAAATTAGACTTATCTCGGTACCTCCCCCCCCCCCCCCATCCCATCCAGAATTTAATTTTTGGTCTTAGCTATGTAAGTGACGAACTAAATGCAAAACAGTTGGTTTTGTGATGAATTTGAATGAGACCTTATTTGAAGGCCATTAATTCAGAAGAATTAGCCTTACCAGTTTATGTTCAATTCTATTAATGGTTTTGAACTTACCAAACATAGTTTTTATTTTGAGGGGGGCGCCAATTTGGGTTGCTGTCTTAGATATTCATAAAACTAAAACTGGACCTACTTGAAGAGAATGTAATTGGATTATTACTCGTAAATAATTTGATGTTTAATAAACGTCTGATAAACGGTTTGGTAGTTACAAGGCAACAACGTTTTTTTATGCCTTTTTTTTCAGCATTTTTGTTATGAAAGTTAGTTCTGAAAGTTAATTCTGATTGTTTCCATAACCGATTTGTGTTCAGTCTGAGTAGTGGTTTGGAACTTAAACGGCAACAATCCTTTTTGGTAGTCATTTTGGGCCGCCATATTGGATTTTCACAAAACGTGAATAAGTCCTTTCTTGGATTTATTTACGAAATGTAATTCTGATTATTATTTTGTAACTCTGAAGAACGGTTTGAACTTACAAGGTAAAAAACATTTTTAGAAGGCCATTTTTTGATAGTTTGCTGTTTTAAGTTGGATTTGCGGGTCAAAATCTACATAACTATAGGATGATATTTTTGTTTGTTTGTTTTTGTATTTTGTGTGTCTTCAGTGGGAATCTCGATAACACTTATACTATTGAAGTCTGCTATGGGAGCCTCGATAATCTTTTTTCTATTGAAGTCCGTC
>JAHWFP010149309.1:0-19553 GCA_023313725.1 Lithobius niger
AGAAGTGTTTTGCACAGAATAAATATTTGACTTTGGGAAACGGATTGCTATATACAAGGCAGGTTTTTAACGAAGGAAAGCTAGTTTGTTTACGTTTTTAGAGGTTCACTACGGTCGGAGTTTGGATGGAGATGCTATAAAAAATAAACATAAAATCATACACTGGGTCCGTGAAAATAGACAAACATAAACATTGGAGCTCCGGTAGGGTTCATGGCAAGAAGTTAAATTTACCAAGATGCATGAAGTGCACAAATAAAAAGATTAAATGTTCCAGCTAGTTTTTAAAGGGCTATATCACAGTTTAGGTTAGATTTTAAACTGGTTTGAACATCGGACATTTTTCATAAATAAACAAAGTCGTCACCTGTTACAAATAAAAAATATCGTGTGTTGGCAATATCTAAAACACAACTAAGCTGAAAAGGGATTTGGCTTTATGCCTAAAAAAATATACATTATTTACATTTTTAATGTGTAATCACCATATAGACGATTGTTCTTCTGGTGTGGAAGAACTCTGCCCTCAGATTTTTTCTTCGGTGGTGTTGAGGTGTCCTCACCACGAGCGTCTGATACGAGACCGCGTTTACACAGAATGGCTATTGTAATGGATAAACCACTGCTGCTAAATTAAACAAGCTTCAATTGAAAACTGCGATGTTACACATCACAACAAGGATGGTGTAACGGCAGATGCTACGACGGGCTAGGTGCTTGTAACATCTCTGGACTCATGGTTGACATTTGACTTTGTAGAAAATACTTTGTTGACTATTTTGACTTAAAACAGCACAGTAGGGCCTCAAGCCCAGAGGGAGTGAAGTCCTTTTCCTTTCTAAATAGAACTAGCGGAATCGCTCGCTCATTCCGCGTCGTCTCGCTGCTCTCGAGGAGATTTCTTGCTGCAACACTTATGATACAGATAGACCTTCCACATAAAAAACGATCAAGCAAATTATCAGAGTGTAGAATGCGATATCGGTTATCTTGAGAGAAGGTCAATATTTCTTTACATCCAAGGAGGCAAGCAAAAAGATCAAGCAATTTATCTGAAAAGCGCTGTTCTGATGACAAACGCTGATTTTTGTTCGCTTCGCTCACTCAATCGGCGCAAACATTCCTCAGAAACGTGCCTGAATCAATGCAACCACCAAGAACCACACATCATGCAGTTGTAATTTGTGTTAGTATACACTTTATATGGGTTTTCTTGTTTTACTTATTTTAAGAATATTGTTCTTTATGTCCTGCTCAGTACAGACTTTTCCATGGGCGTATTATTACTTCACTTTCTGATGATCCCTCACTTGGATAAACAACTGCAGAGCGTCAGATATAATCTGTAAAGGTGAGAGACAAAGATTGCGAGACAAAGCGAGACACACACTGAAAAGTTTTAGTTTTCGTGGAAGTCGCTCGCTTTGCTCGCTCAATCCACGCACTGCCGTGCTTCAGAAACACAAATGTTTCCGTGCTTCAGAATCCAAGAAAATGACGCCGTTTCAATGTTGCAGGTCTATGGGTCTGTTTTTTCCATGCATCAAGTCAGCTTATACACATTCAGGTCCACCCAACCTTCCATCCATCCTTCCTTCCTTCCATCCATCCTTTTTTCCATCCTACCTTCCACCCATCCCTCCTTCCTTCTATCCATCCATCCAACCTTCTTTCCTTCCTTCCATCCTTCCTTCGATCCATCCATCCTTCCTTCTATCCATCCATCCATTCATCCATCGTTTCATCCTCTTCCTTTCCATCCTATTACATCCTTCCATCCATCCTTCCTTCCTTCCTTCCATTCATCCTTCCATTCTCACATCCTTTCTTCCTCTTTTTTCCATCCATTCTTAATTTGTTCCTTCCTTTCATCCATCCTTCCTTCCATCTTCCATTCAATAATTCTTCCTTCCTTCCTTCCATTCTTCAGAAACACGAATGTTTGACACCGTTTTAAAACCAAATCTATTGTTTTGATTTTTCCATACATCAATTCATCATGATGGATAAAACCAATTTAGTATAAAATCATTGGTTAGTATAAAACCAATTTTAAGATGTATATGTGGTGTGTTGCAAAATACGTCATCCGTGCATCCTTTTCCAGATCATCTCTCGTTACTCGAGGAGGTTTTCATGAACAAACTATGACGTCATGAACGAACCTCATGACGTCATGAACAAAGATCATGTGGGTAAAAAAAAACTTTGACGTTAGTTTATTCAGGTTCTTTCGCTTATTTGAGGGTGATAATATCAAGTTACAGCGATGAAAATAGACGTATTAAAAGCGAATTTTAATTCTTTCTTTTGCTCCTGCTCCCATCTTTGTAGGTGCTTTGGTTCCGGAGGAGTAGAGGTACAAACACGCACACACGCACATCGTATGATTTTAATGATGTGCATAGGTCTATCCTGTGATTTTCTATCTGGTCACCACCAGTGGGTAACGTTAACTGTTAACATGTGTAAAATATAAAATGGGGGTTTACATAACATTTGCTACACTAAACAATTAATCCACTAGGGAACAAATGTTATAGTTTAAAACTCTTGGTTTTTAATAAGACAACAAATGAAAATGTTAGCACTTTACATTCTGGTTCACTAGTTTACAGGCTTTAGATTAAAAGCAAAAAGGCTTTCAGGGAAAGCAGAACGAATTTACATGAATTTCAAGCTTAAACGCAACAACTGGCTGTTAACATGTTTACACAAATTTCAATTAGGAAAAAGAGTTTTGGGTTCCAATCCTGAAAAACCCTCTAATTATAACCGCATCTGCTAAGTTATGAATTAGTCCGTACAGTTTTGTTTCTTCGAATCCTCAAAAATATCAAACCATCTGCTGTTTAGATTGAAACTTTGTTTAAAAAAAACAAGAAAGTTGGTTTTTAGGACGAGAACCACTCTAACATTATAGAAGGCAGGGGGCAGAAATGTCAACGGCTTGCCAACTATAAAATTCTTAAAGACTAGAAGTAATTTAAATTAAACTATAAATTTAGAATTGGGGAGTTCTATAGATAAACTTTAAATTTAAACTGGTAACGCATACTGACCACTACCTTTTATTTAATTTATAACCACATCCGCTAAATTATACAATTAACCCCGACAGATATCTCTTTGCCAAAAGAGCGCCCGAAGCCTAGAGGGCCACTGACTGCTGTTTAAGTTAAATCGGAGTTTAAAATAAACAAGAAAAGAAACCTGGTATTTAGGAAGAGAACCACTCTGACATTACAGCAAGTAAAGACCGAAAATGCCGTTTGGCTTACTTCACTGTAAATTCCAAAACAAGAGGTAAGTTAAAATTAAACTATAAAATTTAGGATGGGGGTCCTAAAAATGAACTTCAATTTAAACTAGTACGACATACTGACCACTACCTTTGCCCGGCATGGCAACCTTCAGAACGCGGCATCTCCACTCCTGACCGGCCGTGACCACCACTTGTCTTAGATCTGTGAGCTGTGCTATGGATGGGGGGCAACTGGGACGTTTTATGCTAGAGCGTCGGATTTGCTTGCAAAAGCGCGTACGCCGAGGAGAGCTGGGGGGATCTGAATGGCTGAGGGTCTTGAGAACAATGGAAAGCGGGAGGAGAAGTCGGGTGAACAAAGGCTTTTGCTTGGGAGCCATTCGAAGGAACAGGGACTATGTATACAAGTGTCAATAACGAGTTTTGAACTGTTTGACAATGGAAATTGTCTATTATGATACTTTGGAAGTTTTGGTGTACAAAATATTAAACTACAGTGTTATGCACTGCAACTATTGAAGGAAGGGGGACGAAGTATAATGCACAGTTTGACTTTGGCAATTTAATGGAATGAACAGATCGTTTGTTTTGCATTCGGATTGTTGGTAGTCACGGTCGAGTTTTCAGTTTACTATTTACAACAAATAAAATTCACGTTCGTTTAAATCGTTGCTGTAGAAGGCTAAGCAGAGGTAGTGATCCGGGGCCAAAAGATTAAACTCAAAAGGTTAAATAAACTAGCTCAGTAAAAAGGCTATATACAAATTACAAGTTAAGTTTTTGTCTCAGCAGAGAATGGCGATACAGAAAAGTCGGACATTTTTCATGATATTTGGTGCGCAACAAATAGAATAAAAAATATCGTGCTAAGTCAGTATCCACATGTATGTGAGGTTAAGTACCTTAAAGGAAGCCCCTCCTAAAACAACTAAGCTAGTGTATTTAGGCTTTATGCCTGCAATACAATAAAACAGAAGTATTTACATTTGAACATGAGTTTTGAAGTTACGGCGGCCGGAAGGGTGAGCGCTACAGCCCAGTTTGGTGACTTTTTCAAGTGGATGTGTCTGCAGAACTGTACGGAAATTTAATGTTCTGTTTTCACAGGAATAAAGTTCTAATGAGTTGCTATTGAGGGCTTCTATGTTTAGCCGATTCTGATGGTAAATTCTTGTCGAATTTTCCAACCAAAGATGCAGATTTTCGGTCGGGGGGTGGGGGAGGGGGGGGGACCTCAATTGTGGAGCTTCAGACAAATTAAGTTTTTTCCCCGAGGTTTTTGATGTTTGGAGTCCGTGTATCCTCTCCAATCATGCCGAAGCACAGAAATCTATTACACGCCCCCAATCAGGGGAATTTGGGATCCGTGTAGAATGCTAAATAAATACTAAAACAGAAAGGGTTAGGGCATACAAGATATGCCTATAACTTAGACTGCCAAGCCATGTAAAAGCAGTAATAGCTGTAATAAATCCATATTAAAGCAGTATTAGGTGAAAAATACATTTCCTGGGTTGAGAAATACATCTCCTTGGGGTATTTGTTCCTATCTCCGGATCCGGTTTTACATAAAATAAAATTATACTGTTTACAAAAATAATAACTTTGCCGTTTTGTTTTTTTGGGGGACCAACGTTTTTGTGGCTTAGAAAAATTTTAGTAAATTATAAAAGTTACAAGTTAAAAGAACACTATTTTTGCAGCCATTAACTAGATGCTGTTCGCGCAGCTTCGTGCAGGAATATCGTACAAGCATTTAGAAAATGGGGCAAAAGACGTTTTTAAAAAAATAAATAACACTAGGTTTGACTAAATGTACAATGTTAATTTTTTTGCACGAATTAACAGATAAAATGAGGCCATCTACTGCTCTGGTACTATGTCCCTAACCGTTCTGCCTTTTGCTCAAGTCTAGTTTTTTTATTATCTTGGTAAACTGCGGTAAAATCCAACGGCCGCATTTCAATAAACTTAGCCTGCGATAGGGATCAGAAAATCGAATACTGTGGGTACGCATAAAATGACCAGCTCTATTCACTGTTAAAACATACCACTAGAATGGTTTCAGGTTACCAAACAACTTGTTTACATGTTCAATGGACCCTAAAGGGTTTAGGTATAACCTATAACTTAAAACATAATAATACAACGCTGGGAGGTTTAGGATAAAAATGCAACAACCTTCTAAACAGGGCTATCCTTTATCTCCCAGGGGTAGACAGACGGTGTTTTTTTATAAAGATAACCATTTCGTATAAAACTTAAAGAAGGGCCAACCGGTAACAAGTTGCCACCTCCGTGGAATATTCCTAATGAATATTTAATTAGTGTCGTTCAATCTTTACTAAGATTCACCCACAAGAAGGTGACGGTGATGATTATAGAGACAGAAAATCTTTGGCACTTAAAATTTAGGTGTGAAGTCCAAAACGAGAAGTAACTGAAGGTTCCTTTCGTTTTGGTTGTCCCTACAATCTACCACTTAACGAAATTAAATACACAGTTAATGTAATGGTGCTGCGGAATGATTGGAGAGAATACCCGGACTCCAAACATCAAAAACCTCGGGGGAAAACTCAATTTTTCTGAAGCTCCACACTTCAGGTCCCCCCCCCCCCCCACCCAAAATCTTCATCTTTGGTTGGAAAATTCGACGAGAAGTTACCATCAGAATCAGCCACAAATAGAAGCTCTTAATAGCCACATATCTGAACTTGGCTATTAGGAGCCATTAAAAGAAAAAAACAATAAATCCCACCATCCTCCACATCAAAAAAAAAGGTAGCAAAAGGCACCCTCCTCCATATTGATGAAAACCTGAAGTGACGTCCCAACTTTCAACACATGACCGGAAGTGACATCATAGGAGGAAGCAAAAAGTACTTTCCCACCGTCCTCCAGATCGACGAAAGCCGGAAAACATGTAGTAAAAAGCACTTTTCCCCAGTCCTCCAGATTGACGAAAAATGGGAGTGACACCCCACTTTCAACAGATGATCAGAAGTGCATCATTACCCCCATTTTTATCACGTGACCGGAAGTGACGTCATTACCCCCATTTTGATCACGTGATCGCAAGTGACGTCATAGAAGATAGCAAAAGTACTTTCCCACCCTCCTCCAGACTGACAAAAAAATGAATAAAAGGTAACAAAAGGCACCTTCCTCCAGATTGACAAAAAACCAGAAGTGACGTCCCCACTTTTCATCATAAGACCGGAAGCGCATCATTACCCCCACTTTGATCACGTGACCGGAATTGACATCATAGGAGGAAGCAAAAAATACTTTCCCACCCTATTCCAGATCGATGAAAACCGGAAAACAGACAGTAAAAACCACTTTTCCACCCTCCTCCAAACTGACGAAAAATGGAAGAGATGCCATTACCCCCCCCACTTTTCATCAGGTGATCGGAAGTGCATTATTACCCCCACTTTTATCAGGTGACCGGAAGTGGGGGTATATATGTAACCGAATATTGTATTTTACCACTACTCCTGAGTAGGGTTGTCTGCTTTTACTTCGACAGATCCGGCCGGCTTAGCTGTTGTGTTGTGGTTATGATTGCCACTACGTTGGTTGTTTTGGTTGCGAGAACCTTAACTTGACGGCGCAACACTAGGTTGCGTTTTGACGCTACGAGCAGCCACATTGTTAGCGATTTGTTAGTTACGAGTGGTGAACTCGTAACACAATTTTGCCACTTCGGCTAACAATTCGGTGCGGATTTGGTCGGGCAACCATTTGTGCAGGGCAACTGGACAGGACTTAGTGAATTGCTCTAAGAGCATTAAATTCACGAGATTGGCATACTCGCCACTTACTTTAGCTAGCGATAACCATCTTGAAAATAGGGCTTCTAACTCAAATGCGAAATCATAAAAAAGCTGGTCTGGCTCTGTTTCTAAAGATCTAAACTGGGTTTGCATCGATTTTTTAGTCTGAACAAACATGTGAAGGAGTTTACTTTTGACAACTTTAATCTTGCATCTCAACTTCTGTAAGTTGATCGCACACTTTGATTAAAATTTCTCCCATTAAAGGTAAGAGTGCTGTACTCCATTGATCTCTGGGGATCTTTTGGTAAGTTAATGTTCTTTCAAAAATCTTTAAAAAGCTATTCATTTCCGTTTATTCAGGTACTGGACAGGTACGTTAATTTCCGGAGTCCACTTATTAACTAGGCGTACAACAACCAAGACACTTTTAAGAACCACTAGTGTTTTGGTATATGAATAATAATTGGTCGGGAGTGAA
The DNA here is from genome assembly GCA_023313725.1 of Lithobius niger. NCBI lineage: Eukaryota > Metazoa > Arthropoda > Chilopoda > Lithobiomorpha > Lithobiidae > Lithobius > Lithobius niger. Next base: position 7,526 of record JAHWFP010149309.1, read on the forward strand.
GAATCTCAACTACAACACTGGCATGGCAGCCTTTGCATATCTTATGCACACTTACCTCATACACAACGGTAAGCCGTTAAGCCAAAATCCACATACCACCAGCGATTGAAGATGGCTTGAAACACACTGAAGATGTAATGTCCTTGTCGGGAGGCACTTCTATGGAACTGAGGTTGGCCAACTCACAGTCCACTGAATAGCTGCAACGGAGCTCCTGGTCCAGACGGGAGGATTCGCCTCACAGGCTGCGGGGATGATGAGGGCATCAAACGGCACGGCAAACTTACACTCTCGGTGAAGTGGGGGTTGTTGATTCTCGGCTCCAGTAGTTGATTTTTAGCTGCTGAGGCTGCTGGGCCTGACATCTTTTTCTGTACCTTTTTTTTTTTAGCTTTGCTTTGTGACGTTAGTAACTGAGTCACTGACATCTGGTTTGAAGTGGTTTTCTTCTCACGCAAATGGGTATAGTAATATGGCCTGTTCTTCCCACCGCTGCCGACCATTTGTAGCGGCGGACGCTACCACAGGCTAGGTGCTTGTGTAATGTCTCCGCACTCATGGTTGACTTCTGGCTTGTAGAAGCTACTTATTCGTAACTTTCCGGCTATTACGGCGTATAACAGCATAGTAGGGCCTCAATCCCGGAGGGAGTGAAGATATTTTTTCTATCTAAATTGAATAGGTCTATCCAGTAACTTACTATCTGGCGTAAGCTGCCACCACTGGTGGGTAATTTAAAAGCTAACGGGAGTTTAGAAATAAAAATGGACTACATATTATTTAACCACTCAAAGCAATTAAACCACTAGGGAACGAAAGTTTGTTGTTCAAAACTATGGGTTTTTAATAAAACAAACAAGAAACACTTTTTACATTTTAGGTTCACTAGTTTTCATTGGCTTTAAATAAAACAACTGGCTTTCCATGAAAGCAACCGAATTTACATTTAGAACAACTACTACAAATACAACAACTGGCTTTTAAATAAATATAAACAATTTCAAGTAGAAAAAGAAGTTTTTGGGTCCAATCCTGAAAATCCTCTAATTATAAACTCGCATCCGCTAAAGTATTAATTAGTCCTAGACAGAAAAATCTCTCGTAAAAGATTCCCGAATCCTCAAGGGCCACTGTCTGCCATTTAAGTTAAAACGTGGTTTAAAATAAACAAGAACGCTGGTTTTTAGGAAGAGTACCACTCTTACATTACAGAAAGCAGGGGCCAGAAATGCTGATGGCTTGCTTAACTGTAAAATTCTCTAGACAAGAGGTAAGTTCAAGATTAAACTATAAATTTAGAATTGGGGGTCCTAAAGTAAACTTTCAATTTAAACTAGTGAAATACTGACCACTACCTTTGCCCGGCATGGCAACCTTCAGAACGCAGCATCTCCACTCCTGACCGGCCGTGACCACCTCTAGCTTGAGATCTGTGAGCTGTGCTATGAAGGGAGGGTAACTGGGGTTTTTTATGCTGGAGCATCGGATTTTGGCGACCAAAGCGCGGACGCCGAGGAGAGCCCGAGGAGAGCTACGGCGTCCTGATTGGCTGAGGGCCAGGGGAACAATGGGAAGTACTAGGAGAAGTCTGGTTAACAAAGGGTTTTGCTTGGGAGTCGTTTGAAGGAACAGGGACTCTGTACACATGGGCCAATATGGAGTTTTGAACTCGTTGACAAAGGAAATTGGCTTTTAGGCTATTAATTTATACTGGAACTATTGAAGGAAGAGGGCGAAGTATAAAGCACAGTTTGAATTTGGAAATTAATAGCAGTTTACAGGTCGTTTTTTGGAAAGAAAAGCTATGGTTTGTATTCGGAATTTCGGCAGTAAAACAACAACTACTACTTACAACAATAAAAATTCACGTTTGTTAAAATCGTTACTGAAGGAAGGCTTGGCATAGGTAGCGTTCGGGGGCAAAAGATTATAATGAAAAGGTTAACTAAACTAGCTCAGAATAAATGCTACAAATACTTTAAAATAAATTAAGTTTCTCGACAGAGATTGGCGATTGAGAAAAGACTGACATTTTTCATGGTATTTGTGATCATTCAAACATATTAAAATATATCGTACTAAGTCTGTATCCAACATATATGTGAGGTTAAGTACCTTAAAGGAAGCCCCTCCTAAAACACAACTAAGCTAGTGTAATAATGGCTTTATGCCAGCAATAAAATAAAAAGAAGTAATTACGAATGTACATCGTTTTTGAAGCTACGACGACCGGAAGTGTGAGCGCTACAGCCCAGTTGGTGACTTTTTCTTAGGGATGTAGCTGTAGAACCTGAATGAATTTTAGTGTTCTGTTTTCGCAGAAAGAGAGGCCAAGTATGTGGCTATTAAGGGCTTCTATGTGTGGTCGTTTCAGATCGTTGCTTCGTGTAGAAATCTTCACCCAAAGAAGGAGGATTTGGGTTGTGGGGATTTGGATTTGATTTGGTTTTGGATTTGGATTTGAATTGTGGAGCTTCAGACAAGCTGAGTGTTTCCCTGAGGTTTATGATTTTTGGAGTCCGGGTAGCTTCTCCAATCATCCTGAAGCACAGGACCTTATTACAACGATGCTTCATTCCCCATGCCGGTAATGTGGCCAAACTGTGCTGTTTTCCACTAAAAACGTCAAACAGTCACTCCGGAGTAATAACTAAGGAAGCTAAAGTCTTCCATTTACACGGAGATTTTACAAGCACCTAGCGTGTCGTAGCATCCTGCCGTTACAGGAGGTCTTACAGTTAAATTTTCAAAGCTAAACTAGTAGAATACGATCCACTACCATATTGCCCGGCATGGCAACCCTCGGACATGACATCTCCATTACCGACCGGCGTGACCCTTCTAGCTTGAGATCTGTGAGCTTTGCTAAGGATTGAAAGCCGCTTGGGGTTTCTATGCTAGCGTGGAGGATTCAGCCAGCACAAGTTCGGACGTCGAGGATGACTGCGCTCTCCTCATTGGCTGAGGGCCGAGAGAACAATGGAAAGTGGGAGGAGCTGGCGGTTTTGCAAAGCGTTTGGATAGAGCAGCTTTGAAGGAACGAGGCCTGTGTAAAGAAGGTGCAGTGTGAGTTTTAGTCAATTAACAAAGTGAAAAAGGCCTTTACTTTTAAAACTATTTGGCTTGTACTTAATTTGTAAAGGCGAAATGCCAAAATTTCGATTGGATAGAATACCAGGCTCAAAAAATCAACAACTCTGGGAAACCCATTTTTTTTTTTTATTTTGCGCTTCCGCGAGTGCTGGGCCAATTTAGGCCTATCGCCATAACTACGTTTCACTCCTTCTCCTGCCATATCCCAGAAAATGGACCAATTCTACCAGAGTAAATTTCTCTTAATAGCCACGAGCTTTAGTACTGTGAAAACAGAATGGGAAAATTCCATCCCAATCTGAATTTATGTAATTTAGAAAAACTCTCCAAAATCAGCGCTAGAGCACGCAATGGAGACGTCGACCAATTTCGCAACTCACCTGTACATTCGTTGTAAATACTTTGATTGTATTAAATATTCTTCGGGATAAAAAGTCCAAGCTTAGTGTATGTGCAAGGGGGAACAAGGTATTGCAGTGTTCAAGCCTTATAATTTTATGTTTCTGAACCCATCTTTATTTTTCGTAATGCTCGTAGTTACTATTTTCCACATGTTGTGGCTTGGCCAGGTTACGATTTGTATTATGTAAGCTTCGACCTAAAAAGATCTAGATGCTTCTGAAAACCTTCCCCAATTCTAGGTATGCACTACAGCATTGTAATTTTAAACTTAAACTTGTTTATTTAACCCTTTAGTTAGGTCTACTGACGATCCCAGCCATTCCCCCCCCCACCCCCCTTTCAATAGTAGTGATGTCTAACATCGCTGTTTACGAAAAAACTTGTCTAAGTTTGGCATTCTCGACATGATCCTGGCAGTGACGGTTATTCAAGCTTCAATTTGACACCTTCCATCAATTAATAATTAAAAAGCCGTTGCCATCGAAACTCATCAATCCGTTCCAGAAATGGCTCCAACGGTCCCAGATTCAGCCGCTCAGGGCTCAGCCCCTTTAACCAATCAGAGTTCGCCCCTTCAGAGCCAATTCAGATCCGATCCAAAGCTCCTAATAGTCGAGTCCACAGATTTGGCTTTAGCGCAAATCTGCCTCTCAGAGTGAAATTTCTCTACCTGCCGCCAAAACATGCAGTCATCGCGGATGTCCGCGGTTTCTCCCCCCATAAAAGCAAGTAAGGGTCCCTGTGCATACGATAGCTTAGCTCACCAGACTTCAGCCAGAAGGGTCGTCACTACGAAGGCCTGTGGCTTGAGATGCCCTGCCTAATGTCGCCATGTCGGGCGTCATGTAGAAGTTGTAAGTAACTTGAATTTAAACTTAAAAAACTCAGAAAATACTTTTAGAAGATCCCAATCTAAAACTTTGTGAACTTTTTAATTTAATTATCGACTAGGCTGTTGTCGCGATTCTTTTGGAGTTAGACCATCGGCATTTCTGACCAACCCTCCATTATAACTTAAAAGTGTTCTTGGACCACTTCCTAACAACCTTGAAATCTTACCTCAATTTTATTTTAACTTCACCCAAAGTGGTTGGCTAACTTAAAATAATTTACTGAATCAAGTAAGACATTACAGAAGCAACTAGTCCTTCTATGGTAGAACCCTAACACTTACAGGTTGATTAGAATGTAAATTGTATTATTACAATACTTGCCTTAGTAAAATCTTTTAATTAAGTTGCAAAACTTTGATTTCTAATCAAAATTCGATGTGACTTTAAATAGCAACTTTTATTGTTACACTTTGCCGATTTTGTACTGATAATTCTCAGTGTTGATTTTATAGAAAATTTCTTCTGCTTTAATCTAAAGCCTTGTTTGAAGTTCAATGTAACTGATTCCTGTAGAAACGAAGTTTTAACTCAAACTTAATACTGTTGTGTAAAATATTTAAAGTTTAAACCAAACTTATTTTTTGTGTTAAATATAAATGTAAACTCCATTTCATATTTATGATCTAGTGTTTTATAAAATAAAACTTACCACAAGTTTATAACTACATCTAGACTTTGTCGATTAGTGGCTAGTTCTTTTAAACCCACCAGGCCAGGTGGCAGCGATCATTAGATTAGGATATTTTAGTAACCTTCAGCCAAACCACGGGCTGAAATCTCTTTTCTCTCTCCGGACAATGAAATGAGCTAAGTGAAAGATAGTAAAAAGTAAATTACAATCATGAAATCATTATCCTAAAACTCGCAAGTTCCCCAAGAGTACAGCGCCACCAGCGAGTACCAGAACGAGGTTGGGATGCCGACAAATTGAAGGATGCTCAGATCTTGGAAAGGTAGGTGGTTTGCATTCAGATGGTCACAGTCAGTTTGGAAAGAGATTTTTTAAATAAAAAATTTACAATAAAAATGCATGTACGGTATATTGTCGTTAATTTAAAAAAAATGGTTCGAGGTCATGGTAGGGTTCAAGGTGGCAAAGGTTTACAATAAAAGGATAAATAAACTAGCTTAGTGAAATGCTATAATGCATTAAAATAAAGTTAAAATTATCAGTGGATAATGAGGTTTGATGTAGGTGAACATTTTTCATAACATTGCAGCCGACAAACAGAATAAAAAATATCACACTAAAATGTCTGTATCCACATGTATATGAGGTTAAGTACCTTAAGGCAGCCCCTCCTATTTACACAACTAAGCTAGTATATTTGGGCTTTTTGCCCGAAAAGAAGAATAAAAAAATAAATACAAATATACATGACTTTTCCAATAATGGTGGCCGGAAGTTGCAAGCGCTACGGCCCAGTTTGGGACATTTTCCAAACTGCTGTAAATAATTAACTGGGTGGAATTTTACAATTTTGTTTCCGCAGAAACGACGCTGGAGTGTAGAGCTATTAAGGAGTGAAAATTGTAGTAAATTTGGTGCATTATTGGAGGAGATATGCTGGGTGATAGCCCGAGGTCTTTTTGGCACTTTGGAAAATATTTTCCGAGATTTTTGATGGTTGGTGTCTGGGTATCCTCTCCAATGCTGGTTCTTCGGTAATCCGACTTTATAAACTCGATAGGACTAGATGTTACAATGCTAATCTAATTTGGTGGTAACCGGCCTTTAAGTTATTTACCGTTTACTGGGGAAACCACTTCCGGGATTGTCATAAGCCGTAGGGACATTGTAAAATCCTGTTTCAATCAGCTGTATATTTTTAAAAAAATTGAACCATATTGTATCCATAGTGTAACGGCGGATGCTACGATGGCTCAGGTGCTTGTTTCCTGGTTTGACACGAAGATTCAGCTTAAGGTGTTGTGGTGATTATATCGACTTTTACGGCATAAGCACAGCATGGGCTACAGTCCCAGCATATTTATTTTACACTAAAACAATTAATCAACTAGCAAACGAACCGAAGTTTAAAACTCCTGGTTTTATTTTAACAACAGGGAATGAAAAGAAGACTTTACATTTAGTTTGCACGAGGGATTTAAAATTTAAAAGCACAAAGTTTTGAATTTACATTTCGTAATTCACACGATTCTACAAAACGACACTTGTGTTTTGAATAAACAATCAATTAAGTTTTCGAATAGAAAAAGCAATACTGAACGCTCGCTTGAGTCGTCCGCAAGATTGAACAGCCTCAGCTGGTTACAATCTATCAAACAGTATGTTTCAAACACGCATGAAAGATCAACCGTTTTACAGTTTTGTTTCTAAGTGATAAAATAGAGCCTTAAACCTCCCAGAGTTGCTGTTTCTAAGTCAACTCCTCAAATTATAAAAGCCGCGGCTACTTATAAAGTACGTCTGGAGTGAATAACCAATGAATCCCACACAAAGATCAAACCGTCGGTTATTTGGATCAAAGTTGTTAAAACAAATTAGAAAAAATTTGGTTTTTAGAAAGAGAACCACTCTGACGTTATGGGGTGAGAGAACGTAAGATGCCGCTACAGGCGTCACCACCATAATGTTATCTAAACTAAAGAGTTTAAGTTAAGTTTTAAACTATAAATTTAGACTTGGGGGGTCCTAAATTAAATTTTCAAAAGCTAACTTACAAACATACGAACCCACTGCCATTTTGCCCGGCATGGCATCCTACGGACAGGGCGTCTCCATTCCCGACTGGCGTGACCCTTCTCTAGCTTGATATCTGTGAGCTGTGCTGAGGAGGGAGGGGTGAGGGGGCTTTTTATGCTGGAGCAGCGGATTTTCTGGACCTTAGCACGGACGCCGAGGAGAGCTGCGGCGGTCTGATTGGCTGAGGGCCAGGAGAACAATGGAAAGTGGGAGTAGAAGTCTGTTGAACAAAGGGACTGGGTGCAGAACCGTTTGAAGGAGTAGGGACATATAAAGATGGGCCTGTTTTGAGTTTTACTCAATTGAACTTTGGGAAATAGGCCTTTACTTTGAATTATTGACTATGGAATGAATATTTACATGTTTGCAACGTGAATAGGCTCTGGTTAAAGCTTAATACTTTGGCTTGGGTAATGCATAAAGCATTACTATTAGATTTTATAAGCTTTAACTTAAAACTGCAGTGTTATACACCACAACTAGTTTTGGCTGGGGGGGGGGGGGGTGAAATTGAGGATTCGAAGTTTTTGCAGTTTGACTTTCGGATTGGCTTTGAACAGATTTTTTATAAATATCTTTTGTTTCTAATAGAAGAACAAGCTAGGAGTAATGTTCTGGTGGTCACAGTCTGGCTGAGAGGAGAACTACAATAAACATATACACACTAAAATTCGTGTCCGGTAGAATGCCGATGTCTAATTACTTGGACTAATGGCAGCGTTTCTGGGGGCAAAAGATTATTATAAAAGGCTAAATAAATGAATAAATAGTCTAGCTTAGTTGTATGCTAAAACGCATGAAGTTAAATTGGAAGTTTAACTTTAAAGTTAAAGGGCAATGTTTGATCTAAGTGGACATTTTTCATGGCAGTTACGATCGTTCAAACACAATAAAAAATATCACACTTTAAAAAAATAGTTGTCTGTACATAAGATCGAGGATTAGTACCTGCGCAAAGGAAGCTCCTCCTAAAATTCACTAAGCTAGTGTGTTTGGGCTTTTTGCCCTAAAAAGAACAGGATAAAAATAAAAATACACAATACAGAGTTCAATAATGGCGGCAATGATGACGGAGCGCTGTGGTTGGTTTTGGCGATTTTCAATTGTAGGTTTGAGGATCTTCTAGATGGAAAGTCCGGATTTGGGCTTCCCCAAGAGTCTTGTATTTGGACAGGCTATTGATGTTGGAAAATTTGGGCCGATTTGGTCTATTATTGCAAAAACGGCGAGATTGTCACAATCGAGAAAAAAATTTCCTCAGAAAAAAAAATTTTCAAAAAAAAAGTTCAAAAAAAATTTCAAAAAGAATTTCAAAAAAAGGTGCCTCAAGAAAAAAAATTCAAATTTTTGAAAAACTAGCGTTTTTCGGTGGCGCTCGTTTACAATAGATATCGTATTTTAACATTAAAGATGCAGGGGCAGTGTGCCCCCTCCCCAACTCGAAAATGTGGAGGGTGGGGCACGATACCCCCAACTTTTTCTTAACAATTCTTCCATATGCAACTTGTGTACGCAAACAAATTTTGCATACTCAAATTTGCATACACCAGCATGGCTGACCTCAGGACTAATTGGGGCTGCCAGTGGAGCAAAGGAATTACCGACTATTAGAGCAGACAAGGCCTTTTCCAGCATGGGCAGTTAAGCTGTATTCAAAATATAACTCTTAGGACTGGAGCAGGACGAAGTGTTGTTGCTAAAATCGTTATTATAATTTAAGTAGGATGGTTTCTGATCTATTGCATTATTAATAGAAGTAAAAGGTTTTATTTACATTCGGATGAGGTAACGATTGGTCGGAGACCTGAAATAAATACAAGATAAAACACTAATTTTTACTGTAGATTTTGCTGTTTTGGACAAGATAGATTTCATGGGAAAAATTAACTTTACTGAAGGCTTTTAAGCACTACCCTTACTGAAATTTTAGGTCGTAAAATACGATCAGAATATGAGTACTTTTTTAGTGCGTTTTTGACATGATCGTATTGTACGTTTAGTGGTAGTATTTGTTGCAAAAGACGAACAGTTTATTGCCCATTGTGTGTCTTCTTATAGATTGTAAATAGCTTACAATTAATCACAACCCTTACTGAAATCTTGTGTACGTGTTCTGTACATATACTAGTCGTTTTGCTCGTACACTGCTCGTTTCTTGGTAACATTTGACCGTTTTATTTCAATATTTCTTGGATGCACTATTACTGGATTCAAGTACTACAACTGATTGCAAAATGTGCTCAGTAAGCAACAAAACTACTAAAAACGGAATGCTAACATAGTGAAATACGTTTAACTGATCACAAAAAACTACTAAATTTATAGTAGGTAAATTACGCACAGTTGACTGTAGCCGTTTACAACTCAAAATGTGATCAACTGTTCATAAAATGAGTCTTTAAAGGACCAATAATACGTACAAATGATCGCAAAATGTGAGCTACTCAAAATACGACTAACTGATCACAAAAAGTGACCAGTGATTCTTCCATTTGTAGTTCGTAAAATATGTACAGAAGACTGCAGAATGTTAACTCAAAATGTGGTCAACTGATCCAAAAATGTGTCTTTGAAGAGCTTCAGATGACTGCGAAATATGCACTACTCAAAATACGATCAACTTATGGTAAAAAGTGACTTCTTGGTTGTTCTACTCGAGTCTATAAATTACACACAGATGATCGCAAAATGTTGACAACTCAACATATAATCAACTGTTCACAAAATACGATCACGTGGCTTGCACTGTTACATGCGCATATCTTCACTTTTTAAATTTACAAAATATAGTTTGCATTTGGAAAAATCTCACATCTTGGAATTTTTATGCTTTGCATGTATTTGCGGCTGAAAAAAAGATTAAGCTAAACTTCCCTTGAGTTTTCGAATTTGACCACCTTGGCACCACAATCTTACGAATTCATTGAATTGAATTATATGTATGGACAAGGGTACAATATGGATTTTGATATGCCAGTCACTGCATATGCTGCAGCTTACATGATAGTGATAGATTTCACATTTTCTGTGTAGCGGCGCTTACACGGTCTTGAGGTGCCTACTGTCTATAGCACCGATATCTGGTGAAGTTGCGGTTAATTTAGAAGTATTCATAAGCGGGCGTTTTTACTTTCACGGAAAAACAGCATAGCGTGTCTACTGCACGGTTAGGAGAAGAGCGTCTACGTCCTAACTTAACTTTTATGAAGTATCTAATCACGGTTCGCTGCCACCACGATGGGTGTGTATTTTGTAACGGCGGATGCTACGACGGAGTAAGTGCTTGTAACATCGCCGGTCGCCTGGTGTAACTGGATCTCACTATCAATCACTCTACTTGGCATTTACGTACTTTTTCGGTTAAACAGCACAACTGCTACTGTCCCGATGTAGGGAATGGAGCATTGAAGTCCTAATCTAAGACCTAACTAGTGATTAAATAGCGGGTAACGCTGCCACCAAGGTGGGAAAAGGCTAGCTAAGTTATATTTGAAGAGAATTGTCTTACCTATTAACTTCTAGCAAAACAACGAACGAATAAACCGTCGGACGTTTAAAACTCCTGGTTTTTATTTTAGTCAAACATGTTAAAACATTAAAACATTTGCACTTTACATTTGTTATATTTACACCTTAGTTTAGGTTAAATAAAACGGGGGTATTTACATTAAATTCAAACTAGAACAGAATTATGTTCAACAAACAATTTCAAATAGAAACAGTGATCTTTTTAGGCAACGGGGATTTCGCAAAAGAGCCCTCTAAATTACGAACAGTCTCGGCTGTGTAGTAATAGTAGACCTACCTACAGTTATTTTTTACAAGGGAACACCCAAATAATCAAACCGTACCCATCGGCGATTCACATTAGAAAAGGGATGTACACTCCATGAAGTACTATGCTTCTGCAAATCTAATTGACCCAACGGACCTTTGTTTACATTAAACTGCGTTTAAAGAAACGATGAAAAATAAAAGCTGGTTTTTAGTAGGGGACCGTGAACCCTTAAATTATGGCCGCCAACATCCGAAATGCCGTTTGGCTTGACGCACCATAAAATGACCTTCAAAGCTACGAGGTTAAGTTAAAATTAAACTATAAAGTCCAAAAGATAAAATTTCAATCTAAACTAAGTTACATACGAACCACTACCTTTGCCCGGCATGGCAACAATCGGACCGCGGCATCTCCACTCCCGACCGACGTAGCGACCTCTAGCTTTGAGAATCCTTAGCTGTGCTCTCCCGAGCAGCGCTCGGAACTGGGCTAACGAAAATCTACTGTGTCTGGGTTTTTATGCCTTCTGCTTGGCAGGCAGGTAAAGGGTTAGCGCGGTCCTGTAGGAGAGCAACGGACGGGGTGAGTGGGGAAGAGGTGGACGCTTGGAGGAGGAGAGACTGACCAAAACCGGCCGAGCTGTCACTACCGGAAGTCGGCCATGACAGCACGGACTGGCAGGGTAGCGAGGCTGCTCTCAATGCTTTGGGTGCTGACTCCGTGTATTTACATTGTTTACAGAAGTAGCTGAGTCAACAAAGGGCCTTAGGGCTTCGGGCAGATAACCAGGAGTGGTTAACGCTCGTTAAACCCTTAGAACCCTTAAACCCTTTGAGTCAACAAAGGATTTTTTTAAACGGCTTGTGAAATGATTAGAGGCCTGGCATGAGTGCAGCGAGTTTAAAACTCATAAACAACGTGAATTTAGGCCTATAAAAATAAACTACGATGTTATGCATCGCAACTATTGAAGGAGGAGGGGGGAGGGACGAAGAGTATTGCTCAGAATAAATATTCGACTTTGGGAATCGGATTGCTATTTACAAGGCATGATTTAATTGAAGGAAAGATAGTTTGTTTTCGTTTTTAGAGGTTTGCTACGGTCGGAGTTTGGATGGAGATGCTATAAAAAATAAACATAAAATCATACACTGG
>JAHWFP010149320.1:0-10731 GCA_023313725.1 Lithobius niger
ACTGGACTGGAATAAGCGGCCTTGCCCTTCCTGCTCCATACCATCTATGTATGGTTAAAACTCATATTGTTATTATTATTATAAATTTCATAATTAAACTTTTGTCTGCACTTTTATGCCAACAAAAAAGTGCATTTTGTTTTAATTTAAGGTTGTGCAAATTTTGAGACCAATTTCCAGTTGGTGTCGGACATAAAGACCCTGGAAAAAGGTCCAAGGGTGTAATGGGATGCAACTCTATTTTTAAAGCAATGGCGATCAGTAGGCAAACAGAGGGAGGATGAAGCTGTTGGTCCATGAAGGATTTTGGTTCACCTTCCTCAAACCAAACGCAGATCGAGACTGAACGTTCCGGAGATGTGCTATATAACATAGTTTAATACAAGTGCAATGCTATACAGACTTCCTACCAAACTGGACGACGTTATTGCCAAATAGCCTGGGCAATAATTTATTAATTGTCACTGATTTAAGTTGATGTGTTGATACACGACGAGGCGGCTTCTCTTACAAGTTTTGGTTTTGGGTGGATTCACTCTACTGCACTTCACTTCACTGCGTTATCAACTATTGTTTGTTTACTCTTTTTGTATGAAATACCCGGCAGGCCGAAAGAAAGACGCTGTTTGGGTGAATTTTAAGAATGCAGGATCGAAGCCTGGTTCCAGAAAGACTGGAATAAGAGCAGAACGCAAATAGTGTAAAAAAAACAATGCGAGGATTTGTCTTAAACTCGTCTTGAAATCATGCAACGAAAAGTGTATCAAAAAGGACCAAGATGACGAATTACACTCCCCGGCTGCTACGACGGGCGTTTCTTTATGTCTTCTCCAAAGGCAGAACTAGAAGACACACAGGCCAAGCTTGTGTTCCCTGCCACTGCATGGTGTCTCAAAATCAGCTCACTTAACTCTGTAACCTTGAACTCATTTTAGATAGTTTGAGCAGTTTTGCTGTTATAGTAAGGTGGCTGGGGCCCAAACTTGATCCACTTGTTCACTTGCTGCAAAAAGCATGACGTTTGGTATGGATGCACATGAAGGGTAACTGAAAAAAAAATAGCATTGATAGCAGGTTTTAAAATGGCCTGGGAGGGAGGAGTTATTCCCCCAAAAAACTACTTTTTTTGTCTGTAACTCCTTAACTGACGACAAATGAAAATCGTAATATGAAGCAAAAACGCTCAGCAAACACTTCTGGACAGGAAATATGATAAACATCTTTTATGTAAAAGTAACCCTTGAACCCCAAAATCATATTTATAGTGTATCACCCTTAATTCGTGAGAACACGCCTTTTTTCAATTGGTTGTTATAGTGACTTTCATGTTTAAAGTGCTCTTGCGAGCCCTCTAATAGCCCAAATTGGGAAAGTTTAGAATTTTCTGAAAGGTGGGGGAATCTGCGCTTTCCATCAATTGTAACCGAAATTATTTAACTTACGTAGGGACTATTCTACGCCCATTTAAAGGTTAAGAAGTAACGGTATAGCGGCGAAAGTGTATGGTGACTTTTTAATTCAAAGTGAGTAGCGAGCCCTCTAACAGCCCGAAATGGACTTGCTTAGGATTTTCCGAAAAGAGGGTATAAATTCTTTCCGTCAATGCTAACCGAAATTGTTTTACCTACATACAAATATAAGCATTACAATGGTACTTTAAAATTGAAACTAGCCACTACACCAATTACAGCTGCACCTTTAATCGGGCGTACGACGATCACTATCTATCAAAAAATTTCGGTTAGGATTGATTTAAAGAATGGATCCCCACCATTCAGTAAATCTTCAAGCAAACCCATTTCGGGCTATTAGAGGGTTTGCAAGAGCACTTTGAACACGAAAATCACTATAACATCCAACTGAGAAAAGGAGTGCTCGTGCGAATTAGGGTGACGAACTTTTAAATACGATTTTGGGGTTCAAGGGTTGCTTTTACGTAAAAGACATATATCACCTTTCCAGTCCAGACTTGTGTGCTGAACGTTTTTGTTTCGCATTATGCTTTTGATTTGTGTACGGTTAACGAGTTACAGTTGAAAAACCGGATTTTTTTTTTGGGGGGGGGGGGAATTGCATTCTACCCCACCTCAGGGGGTTTGAACTTGCTATCAGAGCTATTTTTTTCAGTTACCCTTCATGTGGGCATTCATACCTAATTTCATGCTTTTTACAGAAAGTGACCAATTCAATCCTCTAGCTGCCCTACTGTTAGGTTGAATATTCAAAGCAAGAAATAAAAAATCAATGCATGCTGGTGTGAAGAGATGCAGGCAGGTGGAAATTAAACGGCACTGGTCGCAACGTATTTTTTGTGTGACTGAGACAAACACATTCTTAAAAAAAATTCTCAAATTCTTTAAAACAAATTCCTGGTAATGGATTTTCTGTCTTTTAAGAAGATATCTCGAGAACACTGCCTTAACTCTGTAAAAAATGAATACTGAGGGCTCAATGGGTTTTTTAATTGGGGTGTCCATAATAAAAACGAAGAATAAAAGGGTTAAAGGGTTTAACGAGCGTTAACCACTCCTGGTCATCTGCCCGAAGCCCTAAGGCCCTATGTCTGCAACAGCCAGATTCCCAGGCGAAATCTAATGCCGTTCTTTAACAATGTTAGGTGTTGAGTCCAAAATTCGGTTTGGGGGGAGGAATGGGCCCACCTGTATTGCCCCTATTTCCCTAACCCTACAGTGTTAGTAGTTGGTTTTGGGGCAGGTTCAACGATGTGACCTAATTTGAATCATCCCACGAAAATCTGTTATCATGTGCTGTGCATTCATCAAGTGCATAAACACTGCCTTAATTCTGTTAAAAAAATTCCCACTGAGTGTTTACCATGGATTTTTTAATTGGGGGTTTCCATAATTAAACAAACCAAAAATTATACCATTTTTTTTAACAATGTTGGGTGTGTTGTCCAGAGTAGGAGGGGGAGGGGTGATGGGTCCACCTGTATTGCTCCTATTTTCCTAACACTACAAAGTTAGAAGTTGGTTTTGGGGCAAGTTCACCATACAGTGTGACCTAATTTTAATCCTGATGGCCTATCTGTAAGACACTGCATTATTTTCAATTTCACTCTGCAATTCAGTTACCCATAAAAAAAAAGACAAATCTGTATACGGCCATACAAACGATTCTGCTTGCATTTCGTTTGCAACACTTCATAAAATAAAATAAATAAATTCTTTGATAAATTCCCTTTCTAACACTTACATGCATGCATTCCTGCTTTGCCCAAGTTACACTTCAGTGGATGACAAGAAATGGATGGTTTAACCAAAACTAATTAGATGCACAATATTCCCTCCCTACCAGCCTCCCCTTGGACAAATTTCTGTTAACATTGTATTTCGAGGGACTTAAATGGCGACCTCAGGTCACATGACCTTAGGCAGCCAATCAGGGCCTACCTAACATCATGTTGACCACTCTTGAAGCTGGAAAGCTTTAGTGGGACAAACCACTTTTGCAATCTCAAATGAAACAAAATGGAAGCCATTTGAATCTATTGCCACTACACTTGGTACAGTCCACTGAAGGGAGAGTTGGAAGTTAACACAAATCAACTTGCCAGCACTTGCCTAAGGCAGCATACCTTCATATGCAAACCAGCCTGTGAAGTTTAGAAAATTAAGATACCTTAATCTTATTGCTTTCAAGTATGTTAATGTTAGCATCTTAACTTAATCTGTTTACCTTAACTTAAGGTAACTTAAATAAAAATATTTCTAAATATATTTATAAAAGGACCTTTAGCAGTTTAATCCTTACCTGCAAATCATCATAGCTCACATTTAACCCTAACCCACAAGGCCCCTTTCCTAAAATTTAATAAATGCTACACAAAAAAAATTACCTCCACAAGGACTTGAACCCAGTCCCGTCTGCATACAAAGTGAACACTATACCCACTGAGCTACAGTGGTAGATGAAGTTTGTAGCATTGCAAGGAAAGGCTTAGTGATATGTTAATTAATAATAAAAACTATATTTGTGTAACAGGTTCCAGTCAAACTTGTAACTAATAAGCTCGTTTGGAACCTGTTAAATAAACTCTTTTTTTTTTTTTTTTTTTTAATTTCTAAAAATTTTTTCAACTTTTTTTTTTCATTGGCTATTTACTTGCTAGGGCAAAAATAGGCTTAACTCTAGTTTGGAATTACGGTTAAATTAAGTATTCTAACTGAATTAGGCCATACAGTCTATTGGGGAAGGGGGAAGAGGCTTTTCCTAAAGTTCTGTTTGCCATAGCCACATTAATTTTACTGCACATGACTTTTTCATACTTGATTTTGACAATCAAGTACATATCGAAGTGTCCTTTTGAGAGTTATGCAACACTGTTTACCGCGTGTCGATATCATAAACCGTTCTTGAGAAATTTTCGAAACATTCTGAACAAACTGGAATTTTTCCACTCTTTTTACAATAACTTTTTTCAAAATTTAACTGAATTTTACATTGAAGTACACAATTCGAAGCGTCTTTTTGAGAGCTACACAACGTAGTTTACTATGTGTCGATATCACAAACCGTTCTTGAGAAAACTTCGAAAGAGTCTAAACAAATTGAAATTTAGATAGTTTAAGAAATTTTGCTGTATGTTGAACATTGAAAGCAAGAAATAAAAAAATGTATTTTGAATTTAGCGTTTCTTTCAATTGCAGACTTCAGTCATAACCTTATACAAGAGAATTACAGCCGTACATTTTTTATCAGCCATTAGGAAAATTATTTGCAAGCTAAGTAAATGTCATACTGGAAGCATTTCGTCTAAATTTAGTGCTTGCTGAGTAATCGTGAAAGCCCACGTTTTCAATATTCATTATAAAAAAGCACTTCATAGTAATCTTTTTAAACTTTTAATCAATTCCTTCCTTGCAAAACATACTGTCATAAACTAAACGTACATATTTCAAAAACTCAATTTTAAGGTAACACTATGGAGAAACCCAAACTTCCCAGCTTAAAAAGATAGGAGATGCGTACGGCTGCCACCAGGGGTCAGCATATTGTCTGCGAGCCACGGTGTCTGACTTTCTTGCCATTGCACTGCAGTTTCTTTTCTCTTGATAATGTTGATATGTGTAGAGCACCACAACCCCCTAAACAAGAAGATCCTTCTGCTAATAGTGGTAAGAGTTTTGTTCCCTAACAAACTCGACGAATGCATTCTTATTCGATATTTCATTAATCAAATTTACATTTTTGATTTAAATCCGATTGTTTTGTTTACTAAAAAAAAAATCATGACTTTTTTACATCCTGATTCAAAATGATGAAGGATGTACCGATACCAACTTACCAATACCTCGTTACCAGGAATACTTTTCCTTCATTTGGAGTCTTAAGATTGTATTTAGGTCAGTGGATAGCCACGTTGGTATTTATCTCAGTGAGCAGCCACCTTGGCAGTCGTCTTTTTTTTTTAATTATTTTATTTACATTGCAGACATATTGCTAATGTAAGCTTATTTAGCTAAGAACATCATCTTTCTTCCTTTGTTTTAGGGCTTTAAAAAAAAGCTGTTAGGTTATTTTTATTTTGAATTCATTGAGGGCTTAGGTTGCACGAGGTGGATGGATGGATTGTGGCTCTCTTCACAGTCAGTAAAATATACTAAATTTCGACGAGACACACACTAGTTCTTACCATGTCACATTGCCAAACTCATATCTTAAGTGTTTGTGAGACGTTTGAAAAGAAAACGTTTGGCTTATTAACGAAAACAGCTATCTACAATAGACAATACGTTTCCCGCCTTCAGCTTTGTATAGCTTTAGGAATGATTCGAAAGCTGGTTTCTATGTTGGTGCCTGTAGCGCAGTGGTAGTGACAACGCCTGCGGTGCAAGAAGTCCCCAGTTCGAATCCCGTAGCTTGCTAGAGGTTCAGCGGGTTACCTGGTCTTGCCAGTCTGGGGTAGGACCCACGCTGGTTCCTTCAGAGTAGCGTGCGTGCGGCCCCGGACATCATCTTTTTTTTTCTTAACCCCTATCGTTTATTTTTTAAGCCTTTCTTTCAGTCTTGAGACGACCATCAACTCCTATTTGTTGACCAATTTATTTTTTTTTTACATTTTTAAGATTGTGGTTGCTTTGGTGACATTTTCTTTCCAGCCTACCATACGTTGGGTGTATTCTGAAGTGAGTTAAAAAAAAAAAAAACAATCTATCATTTTGTATAGGTTAGCTGTGCCCTACTTCCCCACCTCCTCAACCTGCATAGGAGCCACCATTGTGGACACTCTAGAATTATCTGTGTAATAGGGTCAAGTAAGTAATGCACCAACAGAAAGGCTTAACAAGAACAATAAAAATCATTTCATTTTCAGCTCCTTTCCGAAATTTGGCAATGCGGTTGGCCCCAATTTACGAAGTATCCATTCATCTGAAAAACTTCAAATTTTAAATATAGAACATTTAAGCATTAAGGAAGGAGGGTTTTTTATGATTTTTCTCTAGGTTAATAAAATTCGGGAAGCCAACCAGTTGAAAATAAGCAATTAGCATTGAATCTAATAGACATCCGGCTTATTAGCACACGTTTCAGTTAGTAGTTCTCTGGCAAAACATAAACAAAAAACTAATTCACCCTGCTTAGCCAAAAAATTCGTAAGTCTGTTAAATGGCTTTGCGAAGGAGGGTTTTTTCGTTTTTGTGGCTAGGGCAAACAGATTCTCGGGAAAAAATAAGGCCAAATTTGCCACAAAACAACAGGAAAAAGATTTCTGGTAACGTAACCGGTTTTAAAAATTGTCGATACCGATAATCCAAAATTGTACCCGCAATTTTTCATCAGTCGTATAGTCCAACAATTATTAAAATAACAAATTTTTGAAAAGTAACCAACAGTTAAAATATAGCTAGGAAGATACTCTGTGATTTCCTGAGAAAAATGCTGCAAACTGCATGTCGTTATTTCGAACGGTTCCAGAATTATCGATATTTCTGCGAAAGTCGCTGATATCGTCCGAGACCGATAGCGCAAATAACGGCCACCGACCGATCTAGTATCGGCATCGGTGCAACCTTAACAATGATGAATAATTAAAAACAAGAAATCCTTACCGAACGCAAAACTGAACACCCGATGCATTACCATAATAAGAAAAACTTGCGTTCTGTTAACATCATAGAGTTCGATAACTTCAACCAATACGATCCCATGAGTCCGACCCAACGCAAGGACAGTGGACATACAAAGTCCACAGCAAGCTAAGACAATCCACCCATAGCCGCCGTCGGGGGGCTCACACGCCCGGTTGGATGGCATTACCTGAAAAAGTATGTATGGTCAAAGCTTAACATCTTAAAAATGAATTTAAATAAAACATGGACACAGAGCTCAGCCTCGCACTTGCAATCATAACAAGGGTACTGATATTTCGGCACCAATTCTCAAATATAAATTACAAGAGTGATCCCTTCTTCAGCGGAAAAAAAAAACACAATAAAAAAACACAATGAAAGGCCAAACCAGGGTAGATAAGTAGGTAGTGACGCTTTCTGAAAACAGGGCCCAAAAAAAGACCTGCTTCCACCAACGGCACCAGAAGGCAGCACTCGTCTGGTCCGCGTTCCAGCCGAAATTTGAAATAAAAAATGGCAGCGTCGTTGCCATAGTAACCATTGTAATAGCGACAATACATGCGGAAATCTCGTGCGTGAACAACATCCGAAGTTGAAGAACTTATTCTGTGTTCGATTCAAATTGTATATAGATCGTTAAAATAATCGTAAAGCATGGATGAAGCTTCAGCCTGAACGGGCTAAGCGCACGCTCGTTGGGCGTTCTCGTATAAAAATACTTCAAAATAACTAGATGTTAGCAAGGGCGTTGTAATGTTTCCGTGATAGTTCCATCACGGGTTTGGTTTGGTGCAGTTCTTTATTTGTAAGTAGCAGTAAAGTGATTGTTACAGATTAAAGACGACTACTGCGCACAGATACGACACTACGCGGCAAAATTAGGCCGCATTTTTTTTTTGCTGAGTCATGCTTCGCACTTGATTCGCCAGTAGGCGCAGAGATCGCCCGCGAGGAGCTTTGGTAATGGGTATACTTAGAAAGTTCGCCATAATAAATACGCAGGCATGCGCAGTGGGATCGCGAGCACGTTTACAGAACAAATCAAACAAGCTACGTTAATCACGAGAGTTCGAGTCAGAGTTGTGAAAGTTGTTTTTTTTTTCTTTCTTTCTGAGACTATTGTGTTCCAATAAAGCCAATCGTAAAGGCTGACTTTTTCATAATTTAACGCTTTACCTTCTAATTTCCTATTTATTTAGCTTCTTTTCGGCGTTTCAATTTCACTCTGCTAGTGACATCTGGCGAATAAAGTGCGAAGTGTTACGTCATCACCCCGACGCGTTGCTGAAAGCATTTTTGAAGCGCTGGCTGAGTTACGAGTGTCGTATGTGTGGGAGGGAGAGTTCTTTAATCTGTGGTTATTGTGTTCAGTGCAATGCACCCGGCCCAGTAGGCAAGGGGACCCAAAATTCAAAGCAGGAGGCCCAAAGTTTTTACAGACAACTGGTGTGTTCTAGGTTTTGTGGGTGTGCCTCCATTATTGAGGCACTACCTTTAGTTGTACTTGCTGGCCACCAGAGCCACTGCCTGCGACCTGATGTGTTGCCCACCCTTAAGGTGGAGCCACCTGTATGTTTAATAAAGATTATAAAGGTTAGTGTTGGCAGGAAGCCAACACTCTCTATTCTGTCACTCGACCCCGTGTTAGCATTGGACTCAAACTCACTGGGAAGGGGGCTCATACCCCCATACCGGTAGTTAGTAAGAGCTTGACAACTTAGGCTAACACAGCAAAAACCACTATAAAATAGGCCACAATCATGAACCCAAAATTGTTTAGTTTTTTGGGGGCTCTATATTTTATCCTTGCGCCCCCCCCCCTCCCCTCCCACACTTGAAAAATGCTAGCTGCGGCACTGATTGTGTTGACATATGTTGCGATTTATTGTGTTTTGACTTGAGTGTTGCTGGCACTGTTGCTGTTTTGTGGTCAGTACAAACGAAGTGGTCATACGTTTTCTAGCAGGAAAGCATAAAATTTGCCCCAACACAGAGAAAATACTAATTTGTGTCAGTCAACATTTCCAATTACTAAGCACAACTGGCGGGGGGGGGGGGGGGGGGAAGAATGGAAGCGAGAATTTTTTTCTTATGCGTGCTTGGGGGATAGGGAAAATACGGAGGGATGTATTGATGACACAGACATCGGTATAAACTTGGTTAGCGGCATAAAACCTATTCGAAGAAATTTTTGGACTTTTGGAGCTACTAAATTTGTAACGTCACACACCAAACGTACACGCCATACATATAAGCAAATAAAAATAGGGCTGATTGCCTATAAAAATCTTGCCGTTCTACTGATTTACTACCAAACGGGAAAAAGAACAAAAAGAAATAATAAACGTCATCAGTCGTCTCCCTCGATAACTGGGGGAAGATTACCACCTTTGTTTCTATTAATCCTTAGAGGGCAAAAATACTTATGTTAAGCCATGGAAACAGCTATTTATAAGGCCTGGAAGGAAACCCGTGTGTTGATGTTTAACACTATTAAAAAAAGAAATGGTTTGCTTTCACATCGCTTTAACCTTGGATTAATAACTACACTTGCACTATGCAATCAACGCGTGAGTAGTGATGATGTGATTACGAATTAAAACTTTATTCAGAAAACAGAATAATACAGAGAACATAACCATGACATAACACTATGCAGGTACCAAGATGATCACTCAAGTTACTGAATAAACAAATCCCGATGTTTCTTTTTAAACTTAAAAATTAGAAGCTGTCTTTTCTGTACAACACAAGTGCTAACAAATCTGTACAGCTTGAACTGACTTGTCATCTATATATATAATTACACAAAATCCGCAAGGCAGCCAGCAGCAGGCAGCAGCAGTAGCAAGCAGAACATACGAAGCAGTCATCTGCATCTGCAGCGCAGCCAGTAGGACATAAGATGCCATCTACCGACGGAACGGCAAATTATAAGAGTAGCAGCCAAGGCCCGCTGAGATAGTAGCTGCGCCCAGAACGCAATGTCCAGCAGCGCGAACATACGATGCCATCTACCGACCGAACGGCAACTTAATGAGGGGGGGGGGGGGAAGACCGGGGGGGAGGGAAGGGGAGTGAGACGACGCGGAATGAGCGAGCGACTCCGCTAGTAAATAATAAACTTCGATTAAACCAATTATAGTGAGAGTCGATTAGTTTTCCCTTGCGAATACAGCGATCGATATGGCTACTAATTGGCTAACACGTGTGAATAATTACCCATCCTAAGAATACAATCCTAACACCCAAATGATTTCTTGGCCGCGGTTCCACGACGCGTATGCCACCGTAAAACCAGTGGTCGCTTGCATTTCTAGCTTTTTTGCATCAATCCCCCATATACATGTTTTGATCAACTGCGTCGAATGGCATGGCGGCGCACACCTCTCAATTAAAGACGAGCCCACTACGATTCTTCAATAGGTTTCATTTTAAACTGTAAGTTTAATTAGAACACTAGTGAACTGAATCAACATTAAAAATATTCAGCACCGTTTGGCAGTTTTACGAAACGGGAAGCCTCCAAACCGTTTAGTCTCGGCGTTTTGAACATTTCATTTCTCCGACTGCCACGTCGCACGACTGATGAGGATGAAATATCTAGATAGCACTTCGCCCAAAAGTAGTTTTATGA
>JAHWFP010149327.1:1394-12228 GCA_023313725.1 Lithobius niger
GCTGGCTGGGCCAGGGGTAATGGTGGCTTGTTGATAACACCGTCTTCGTCCCAGTACAGTAACGGATCGTCCAGTTGGGTCGGCTGGCAGAATGGGTGTTGCTGCCAAATCGAAACTTCTACTTCTTTCATCGCTGGATCATGTTGGGCTGGGTTTGCACTAATGGTGGGGGGTGCAAGTACAGTCTGGTCAACACATGGCGGAGTGTAGAATACTGAAGGATGGGTAACCTCTGGTAACTGGTGCTGTTGGTGTTGGTCGTGCTGCTGGGCTCGCTGCGGCTGTTGTTCGACACATGGCGGTGTGTAGAAAGATGATGCCGTAGGCATGCAGAATTTTTTAGCTTCGTTGTTTGGCTCAAAACGTAACTGTCTTTTAGTATGGCGGAGACCAAGGGTAGATTCTGTAGCCATTTTGGTTGTTTGTTTGGTGGATGGCTAGATTCGAATGCTAGCTAGCTGGGGTCGGCAATCGTATTTATAAGGCATTGTGACGTCACAGCTAATACGTAACACACTTTTCATTGGTTAAAAGAAAAGAAGCCTTGTCATTGGATCGTTTAGGTGAGTAATTTTAAAACGAGTGTTCTGATTGGTCCATTCCAACAGCAGCCATCTTGTCCCGCAACACACTAGGCTGTCATTTGTCAAGTGACATCATGGTTCGCCTCTAACATGTTCAGGCATGACATCCTATTTTTAACCGATGCCATCTTGTTCCGCATCGCCGTGATTGATCATGCATAGATTCTAACGTGTATGACATGTGTATCAGCTGACATGTCGTGACATGTTCGTCATCCACCCCAAAAAATTCTACTAGCTAAATTGACCAATACGAGCATTCACTATCTGTATTTTTTCAACTAAATCTTCCCATTCTGAAGACGATAAATTAACTCCTTCATAATTTCGTCGTAAACACACGCAAGAATCACCATCAATCATTTTCACACATACCCAAAACGAATATTTTTTATTCCCCAGATATGGCCCCCGAGACTACCCCATCGTAAATACCACTCGTATTAATGCATTCTTGAATCGAGTAAAAGACCCACTGAACAAATTTAGGTGCTGAGAGTTTCTGCCATTCTTTGGTAGAAAGTTTCATCCCCTCTGGTTTTAGACGCACGTGACTATCGGAGTCAGTCTTCCCGCAATTGTTTTCGGGTAGATTCCGCACTATAATACATTTTTTCCTGTTACGACTTTGCGTTACAAACACTGTACGCCCAGCAGGGAAATACCCGTCACTTTCATCGGTCGCCGCGCTGTTGCGCCCCCATCCGAGCCTGTCACGTCATCAGAATCCTTTACTGTTTCTGCCTGGTTTGACGAATATTTTAAGCTTCGTAAAAATGGCAACGCCATCTCTTATCTGTTTTGGATACAGATTGAAAGAAAAAAATCAAAGCTAGCCGCGTAATGTGTCGTTGGCTGTGAAACTGCATTGAGAACTGATGTGGCCCGTTCGAATAAAATTAATGACGGCAAAGACTAACATCACGGCCATAAATACAAATCTAATAAAACAATCTATCTCGCGCTTATGATCGGCAAAATGAAACGGGGGCATGATGACAATGTACGAAGCACAACAAACGAATGATTCCCACAGCTACAGATTTTTATTTATATAGAAACGGAATCGGAAATTTTTACGGGTTACTTCGATAAAAAAACACACTGCGTAATTTCCGGTGTGAAAAGAAAAGCTTATAACCCCTGGAGTGTACCTTTACCATACCAACGAAATAAAATGATTTTCACGTGCACCAGTCGTCATGAACACAACAAGCGAGTTGTAGCCTAGTCTAAATGTCTTTGGTAATTTTTTTTAGCTACTTCAAAACCCCGTCGCAGTTTGTTCTTGTTGCTAACTACAAATTAATTTTTTTTTTTTGGTGTAGAAATATGGTTTTGACATGCACACTTACGATATATAAACAAACTTTACACATGCCAGTTTCGACATGATCACAGTTAGTATACAACAGCCATGATCATTAACCAACAAAAACAGTTTATTTACGATTGCTTGCTTTTTTATGCACACCCCGTAACAGCACACATAATGAGCAGCGCGTGCGATAATAAATGGCGCGTGCGAGGCCCGTGACATTTCCCCCGTAAGAATCTACGACGGACTTTTTGCTTGTTTGTTTGGGACGGGTCTGTGGCCATCGAATAGCTCTGCAAATCTTCATAGACGGCCTTCTCGTACGTCTTACGACTTTTATGTCGAATGCATATTCCGATTTCGAGTTTTCAACGAAAAGCATCGCTCTCTCTCTCGGCCAAAAAAAAAAAAAGTTTGGTCGCAGATGCATACACGAGAATTTGTTTTATTTGACAACAACATAACTTGTAAAAATACATGTGTACGGTGGATTTTTAAAGCCATCTTCTTGGACTAAATAATAAAATGCATCATTTTCTCCAGTAATCACTCTTAAAAGGGTCACGGAGTTTTGTAAAGACTGTGGAATGCTATTTATTTTCTTTCTTCATCTATTTCTTTAGATGAATGCTAGTTTGGGAGGGGGGAGGGGGCCATCTTTTAGATATCTGCTAGATATTTTACACTGAACTAATTTATTATTTTTATTTGTTACAGTGTGTCAGTGATGCTTGAGTGTCTCTCTTTTTTTTTTTTTTTCATTTATTTTTTTATTTGTTACACTGTGTCAGTGATGGTGAGTGTCTGTCTGTCTGTTTGTTTGTTTTTTTTAAAATTTTTTTTTTATTTGTTACAGTGTGTCAGTGATGGTGAGTGTCTGTCTGTCTGTTTGTTTGTTACGCATTTTTTTATTACCATTCTAAAATGTAATTTCCAACTCAGCTTTTAAGTCAGCTATCCTTACATGTCCAGGCATGTTGCCAAGAGGTCAGGTGCACTTGAAGGGGGAAATTCCAATGACTGGCCACAGTCCTATTGTTACCTTGATAGGGAGAAGGGGAGTCAACTTCCTGGTCAAGCTTGAAACAGGAATAAACTGCATCTTTTCCAATATTCAGTCTTAAAGTGTTACA
Source organism: Lithobius niger (assembly GCA_023313725.1). Lineage (NCBI taxonomy): Eukaryota > Metazoa > Arthropoda > Chilopoda > Lithobiomorpha > Lithobiidae > Lithobius > Lithobius niger. The sequence continues at coordinate 4,430 of JAHWFP010149327.1, forward strand.
GAAAAGTTTTGCAACAGAAAGAATAATTTTAAAAGAGATGATTCTTTTTTTTTTTTGCTTTTAAAGGAGTGTGCCATAATTTTTATTTCTTAACTTTAAAATGACCATGGCATATTTCTTAAGTTTTTAACAAGGGTAATAAAGTTTTGGAAGCAAGAATGGTTTAGCTGGGGGAAGGGGAGTATCTTCCTTAGTAACCACTTGTGCAGATTTTCATGCCCAGACACGTCCGGCTCATCACCTGTGTCACCCCACTTAGCAACAGCCCACCCCTATTGTTATCTGATAAAGGGGAGGGAGGGGGGATTTAAAGTCAGCTTCCTGGACCAAGTTAAAACAGAAATTATAACTGCATCTTTTCCCAGTTTTACCAAGGGTAATATTTCTCTTCTAATAGGCAAGAGTTTTGGGGCTTCATCTTTAAAAAGACTGCTATTTAGGTAAAAAAATTGTTTAAAGGTAGGGGGTGGGGGAGGGGGCCATTTTTAAAAGGCTGCTATTTAGGTAATTTTTAAAAGGTAAGAGTGGGAGGGGGGCGTCGTTTAAAAGGCTGCTAGTTAGGTATTTTTTTAAGGGACCTCTGTTAAATAAAAAGACTGCTACTTAGCTAAATTTTATTTGTGCTGTAATTACACCCTGTAGAGAGGCTTGTTTTTAATATTATTTTTTAAATATTATTTTATTTTAATTAACAGTCATGCAGATAATTTTTTAATAGTCAACTTCCTCCATGACTCGTGATGTCATCTCCTTCAACTCCAATCTTATATTTAAGACCAACAACTCAACCCTCCCTTCCAACTTGTCGTGGTGGTGTAGTGGGTTAGGACGTTAGTCAGTAAGTCATCTGTTAACCCAGCCGATGCTGGTTCGAATCTCGCCTCAGCCGAGAAAAAAATGTTTCTACTGATTCAATACTAATTTAATAAAACAGAAAAGAAGAAACGAAGGAAAATAAAAAAATCGAGGACGAATAGGAGGAAAGAAAGGTAAGAAAAAATGACGTCATGACCTTCATGACGTCACAGGGGTGCAGGTCAACATCCGCCTTCTCAATTCCGAGAAATTTACGAGGCTTCCATGTCCGAGGCTCAATTCCGAGGCTTCTTAAAGTCTATGGAAATTAACATGACTTCCGGGACACTATAGTAGCTAGCTAGCATTATCAACGATCTTTGGTACCAATTTTTTTCTAGAAAGAGTCGTCCGACGAACCAAAACCGTTGCCCTTCATTATAGGGATGTAATGCCTGATTGTCCAACGGATTTGCAGCCGTTTTTGTCGCATGCTAGTATTTTATCTAGTTATTCGTTGTAGTCTATAAAACTTTTGCTTCAGATAAAGACACATGCTTACACTTGCCGCCTTTATGCAACAACAACAATACAACAACAATGAAACAACTAGGCAGCGACACGCTAGCGCGTCTTGATACGGTTGACTTGAGTCTAAGACACAATAAAAAAAAAGATGTAGTATCATGTCAAAAACCAAAACTGGTAAAAGGGAGCGCCAAGTTCCGAATGGTTCGGCCCTTCAAAGGAGTGATATCAACACACCAAAACATTCGCCAAATTAATCGCGCCGACTAATACTTTGGACGTTAAATGAAAACTTGAACATTGATACCGAAAGTAGCAATGTTCTAGTTTTCATTAAAAACTTCGAACGGTGCGATTAACTTGGCGAATGTTTTGGTGTGGTGATATAACTCCTTTGAAGGGCCGAACCATTCGGAACTTATCGGCCGCTTTTACCAGTTTTGGTTTTTGATATGATTAATTCATTCCACAGTGTCAGTGAACGCATTTAGCTTTTGGCAAGGTGGAGGGTATTGTTTATTAATAGTAACAATCAGTAGCAAATGAAATATTACGCCATATTATTTTATTATCTGTTTTAAACTTAATAGTATTTCACCAAGTCGTTATAGCTTGATGGTTAAGGCGTTAGGCGTCATATTTTGTAGGCATATCGTTTGTTTACGAACTGAAGCATTAGGAAAGGTTCAAACCCTGGTCATTTGCTTGATCTGTGTTTGGTTTGGAACATCGGTAGTTTCAACAAGAAATAGCTTCGAGCGTCGATCCAACTGTTCCAACAGACAGATATTACAGGTCTGGGATAACACTTATAGACAAATAGTGGCAAAATACGTACGGTAGTCATTATAACCTAATTCGTAGGTTTCTTTGGGCATGAAATATCAGTCAGTACGTGAACAGCAACAAGTAACCATCTCGAGCGAAGCGAGAAAGTGCCATCATTAAAAGGGAGCACAAGGTGTAATAGTTCACGTCTGCATTTGAAATATTTCAAACAGCAATAATCGACCAGAAGCTTTGAGGTTCCTGGTTCAAGGCACCCCACGTAGCGTGGAAGGAGATGGCTTCTAAGTAAAAAATTTTTAAATATGTAAAACAAGAGACCGCATGTAAAGTGTGGCGCACTACCAGAAATTAAAAGCGACATGTTGTTCCTGGTGTTCGGCTCTGGTTTCCCGTAGGGTTCGACTGAGTGTCCATGATAATATTACCAAGCATGATTAGTTCAAGCATGCAGAAACTAACGTGCTGCAGTGTTGAAACGACCTTGTAGCGGGGAAGGATTTTGCTTCACCAAGCCAAGGCCAAGTAGGGTAGAAATTGTGTGTCTCGCCTCCTGGCTCATTGCCGGTTCAGGTGCATCCCAGAAAGGGGATGGCTTCTTTAAGCCAAGGTCGACTGGGTACATATCGTGTGTCTCACCTCTTAGCTCAATGCCAGTTCAGGTGCGTGACTGAAAGGGGATGGCTTATTTAGGATTCGAAGTAGTTGTCGCCATATTAGGGCAATACCGTTACTTTCGTAAATCGTCGGACTTTTACGGAAACACGAAGATGTTTCTCGTCACCATTTGTTTTACTTGGGTGAATCAGCTATATAAAAATGAGGTTTTGGCCTACTTAATACGAAATACCAACACCGAAACAAACAGTTACAAGTTAGATGACGAAATGCTATGGTGAAATGCGATATGCCAAAAACATCATAATAGCTTAAACATCGAAGCCATCGTAAACATCGATGGGCTAGTATACTTAAACTTTTATGCTAAACATTGACTGTTAATACTTCGTAAATAAAATCTAATAACAACGGTTTTGTGGAAACAAAACCAAAATTCTCAGATCGAATGCTCAGATCGAATGGTTATGAAATCTATAATTTGTGGCGTTTTAGCACTCAACTCCTTTCTAGCAAATTAAACCAGGAAAGGAATTTGGTGCTAAAAGCACACAAATTAACGATTTCATAGAAGCATTCAAGGTATTATGACTGATAACACTATGGAGCACTATGGCAAGGGCCCATTCAGATAAATTTGCTTTGTATTATACAAAGAAAGCCAAATCGAGTCATATTAAGTGGACGCCGCTCTGCATTGCACTAATTGTAGAAAACCAAGATTGTGACGTGCTTTCAAGGAAGCCTCCTGACGAACTTGTTTTCCACATTTACATTGGTTTAATTTTCAATTAGTTGCAATACAGTCAGGGTTGCTTGTTTACAACAAAAAAATACGAAGAACCAATGAGGTGCTGATTGCCAAAAACAAAACTTGTTAAGGATTCCTACTAATTTTTTTTTCGCCGTTTGAAATCGGAATCGCAAACCCCAATACGCTCACCGAGCAATAGTTCGAAGTTAAATAACAAATTTGAAAATTGAAACTGCGCAATTTTAAAGTATTCCATTTAACGTTTTGTTTATTAGATGGTGGGATTAATTTGACTACTTCAAACGGCAAAAAACAACCTCTTCTGGAATTCGTAGGAAGCTTTGTTTTGTGCAAAATCAAATTAAATAATTAACTTAACCACCTTTAGGCGGAAGGAGTCGGAAGGGCTTTGGGCCACTAACACCGATCGTGCAAAAAGATCGAGGTAAAAAAAAAAAGGAGCATAAAACTCACAATGCAGTACAGTGGCTCAGAATCTAACATTCAACGAAATGCGTGAACTGATCTGGCGTTAAGTCTTCCCCATAAGGGCATTCCATATTTCAACCACCCTCTCCTACAATCAAGCCTAACAGTGTGTACTGTGCAAAATGTCACTTTAAAAAAAAAAATTGTTTTACGATTCATTGTTGCCATTGTGTCATGGTGGATTCATCTTGGCCTGGTCTAACATCGTAGTTGAGGCGGACGTTTAATATCAATTGTATTTTCTTTACTCAACCAGAATTATTGTGTCATCCGGGCCCCTCCTTCAGAATTTTTGGTGTTATCTCCAGTGCCTTGTTAATTTCATCTTGGGTTTAAATGGTTTGAGTTACAATTACACATCATTACTAACTGGCAGGTGGTCATGATGGAATAGGTTGCGGACATATGTTTCAGCACTTGGCTAATTTAGTAATATAGAGCTGGACGCGTTCATCATTCAGCAAACCCAACGAAGAAGGGAGGGGAGACCACGCTGTAGCTAGGTAAGAGACTTTGTAAAGAGAGGGATAATAAAACGCCACTTAATAGTTAGCCCCCCCCCCCACATTATAGTATTTTAAATTTGTTTAGCTAATTCGTTTGATCATCGTTAGATCAGATTAGATCAACTGATTTTACGTTAGATCAAGTAGATTAAGGGCACAATTACAAATTTATTGAAAGGGGGGGGGGGCTACATCGGCATTTTTTAACAAAGTGCTTAAAATGTGCTCAAAGAAGGCTAGGTTCCAATTAGAATCATTAGATCAGATAAGATCACAATTTTCAGCGTTAGATCAAAACCGGAAGTACCTTAAATTAATAAAAAATATTAGGGGCTTTTAAAAATTGGTCTATTTCACTAGAAAAAAAGCTAGACTAGTGCAGAATCTTTAGATCAGATAAGATTAGGATTTTCAGCGTTAGATCAAAATTGGAAGTACCTAAAATTAATAAAAGAAAAATAGGGGGTGCTAATGAGGTACTTTTGAAAATTGGTCTATTCAACTAGAAAAAAAGCTACACCGATTAAAAATTGTTAGAACAGAGAAGTTCTCAATTTTCAGCGATAGATCAAGACCGGAAGTAGGCCTACCTTAAATTAATTTTTCAGCAGGGGGGGGGGGGGGGACTAGTTTTTTTTAAATTGGTTAGACCAGTGTAGAATCGTTAGATCAGACAAGATCTCGATTTTCAGCGTTAGATCAAAACGTTTTTTAATGTGAAACAACAGTATCTAGACACACGCTAGAGTGTCGCCGCCAAGTAGAAATAAAGCTATTTCGAGCAGGATGCTTGAAATTAGTGAGAAGGTATGTCCTTTTAAGTGTTATACACTTATCATTTCAGTACTTAACTGCCTGAATACATTGTTGTTGCAAATAGTTGGTTCACTAAGAGACAGGGTCGAAACACACGCTAGTGTGTTGCCGCCACGTAACAGTAGATCATCCCATTGTAGACATCCGATTGTTAACAAATTGATTGTTAATGATAAAAAGGCGGCCTCACTAGCAGACATGTGTTTGCTGAAAGCAACTAAAAGCATATTTTGGCATGTTGAGGATAAATCCCAATGCGACAGAAATCTTTCAAATTGTGGTAAATGTAAGGGGAAGGTGCGGGGATAAAGAAAACTGAAAGTTAAAGGCTGAGTGTCCACCATTCAGAGAAAGATGCGTCAATAACGTTGTTTTTATGTTATTGACTAGCTAGTAACTAGTAACTAGCTAGCTAGTAACGCTGGCCCCATGTTAAATCCCATAGACTCATTGCTCGTGGCTAGCGCATTAATTGAGAAGGCTTACGAAGCTGAACTTTTGCACACGGATGCATGGTGATCTGAGCATGGTCCTTTTGTTAGTTTGGGGGTTGTAGGGGTCAGGACATATGCGTGGGAGGGGGGTTGTAGGGGTCAGGACAAATGCGTGGGAGGGTTTTGCAATTCGCCATCAGCGAATTTAAATTTCGTTTCTTTTCCAAGTTGCAACCAAAGATTTTAAGCAACAATGGCTTGAACAATCAAGACTGGTCATTAGATTTATTGTAAAAGCCTGGGACGAACTAAAAACTGTAATGAATGACAAAATAAAGAAACATTAACGTTGCCGTGGATTGCGTAAGAATAAAGGGATGCACGTTAGATGATGGTTACGCAACAATACGAGCATCCACGAGCTAATGGGTTTTTTGTTAATAACTCAAAAATAAACTGCTTCGCGTTCTGCTGTTTCAGTAACAGCGACCTTCGGGGGTTTCTGCATGACTAAATGTGAACTAAATGTGAAATGTGAACGAAATCTTGAAAAATTAAGGTGAAGGTGCTGGGATAAACAAAACAACTGAAGGGGATGCGGTTATTGAGTGAGCAAGCGAACGAAATCAGCGCTTGTTAGCCAGTGTGTGCAAAAATGGGATTGAAGCACACACTTAAACAGACGGTGTAACCTTATGTACGTTCACAGTCCTATGAAAGTTGTGATATCCACCCAAAACCAAAACTGGTAAAAAAAAACCCACCACGTTTCCAAAAACGGTCGACCTTTGAAGGTAGTGATATCATTCAACCAGGGAAAGGCTGCCAAGGTCAATCCTATTAGCCAAGTTAATCGCACCCAATAATACTTTGGACGTTAAATGAAAACTTGAAGATTGCTAGCCTACCGCTAGTAGCAATATTCTATTCTTCATTTAACTTTCGAACTATTAGTTGGTGCGCTTAACTTGGCGAAAGACCTTGGCGTTTGATATCACGGCGACCTTGGCGTTTTTCACGCCGAAAAACTTGGCGGTAATGCTAAACAAATATTGTTTTGAGGGGAATCCTTAACAAATTTTGTTTGTTACCACATCGGTTTGGTCCAACTGGAAAAGCAATCCAGTTTTAGGATCCCTTCTTTCTTTGTTTTTTATTTGGCTTTAGTTCCGTTTTTTAAGACAGAAGTAAGGTTTCACGTGGACTTAACATTTCAGCAACACTACGGAAAGCTTATTCGTGTTCCTTTGCCGTTTTAACTTTTGGTTCACTTAAACCTTACCTTAACCATGAAACTAGCTGATCTAACGATTCTACACCGGTCTAGTTTTTTTCCTAGTTGAATAGATAAATTTTAAAAAGTACCTAGAATTATAGCCCCCCTCCCATTGTTTAAAAATTAATTTAAAGTACTTCCGGTTTTGATGTAACGCTGAAAATCCTGATCTTATCTGATCTTACGATTCTACACTGGTTAGCTATTTTTCTAGTTGAATAGACCAATTTTAAAAAGTACCTAGTTAGCCCCCCCTACTATTTTTTTTATTAATTTAATGTACTTCCGGTTCTGATCTAATGCTGAAAATCGTGATCTTATCTGATCCAACTATTCTAATTGGAACCTAGTCTTCTCTGAACACATTTTAAGCACTTTGTTAAACAAAAATGCAGATTTAGCCCCCCCCTCCTCCATCAATAAATTTGTAATTGTGCCCTTATCGTACTTGATCTAACGATAAAATCAGTTGATCTAATATGATCTAACGATGATCAAACGAAAGAGCTAAAAAAATATAAAAAATTATAATGTGGGGGGGGGACTAAGTAGTAAGTGGTAATTAAACCGCTAATGTCCCTTCGCCCTACATTTTAACCTTTTAATAGATGGTGTCCACAAGAAAGGGACGCTTCAAGGAGGGGGGAGAGTCAGTCCCTAGCAAAGCGAGCAAGCCACGCCAGTGGTTAGCATCCTTGTCGCCAAACCAAGTGAACACCGTGACTAAACAAAGAGTGTCTGTCTAGAAATTAATGTTGACTCAAACGATTATGCAATGTTTTTTGTGTATTTATATA
>JAHWFP010149328.1:0-10782 GCA_023313725.1 Lithobius niger
ATGCGAGCATTCAGCCTCAAAGCCACGGACGCCTCATGCCTTGGCCGTGCGTGGAGCCTTTCCCATGTGGCGGTACTCTAGGTCCATGCCTTCGGCTAAAATGCGACCTGGCGCCTTCTTTTCCCATCATCTGCCGAAGATCAGTCATTCCTCCGGCCAAACATGCACTCATTCTGCCAAAAGCCCTTTCATACCACATGTCTACTTCAATAACCCAAGGTTCGAGATGTATTTGGCGTACCGTGGCTTTTCGGTCGCCTCGAGTTGCCCTCCATATGTAAGATTTGGACCCCTACATCAGCGTTGCTAACGCAGAAGAAGGGGATTCTTACTAACGAAAACGAGATTCTCTTACCCGTGCCAGAGTGCGGTTTTGCGGCATGGAGTAGCCAAAGCCCTGAACAAATCGTGCTCTGATCGGTTGCAAAACCAGGCTCGGCCGCGCGACGTTTCCAGGTGCACCTAGCGTTGCTAACCGAGGCAAATGAACCACCAGGGAAGATCGTCCAAGGCATGCCGAAGGCATCCCTACACTCTCGGGGAGACACAGGACAGAGTCGCACTTTGATCGGCCAGCTAGAACAGCCACTACAGCTAGTACAGCCAGAGCTACAGTGAGACTACTGTCCCTATATACTATGTGGAAGTGCACCTAGCGTTGCTAATGCAGGTCAAATCGCGAACCAGAAGTGCTAGAGGTCTGAATTTTGGAAGGTAGATAGGTCTTTTCATGGCCGATCTAACAAGCCTAACCCCATCAAAATCGGACGAATAGTTTTCGAGCTATTCGAAAAAAACCCTGCGACCACGTAAAAAAACGCTTGCTGCCCCTCGGGTGGCTTCTCCCGCTTACACTCGAAACCAGCCAGGACGGATGTTAACCGTCACCATTAGCATTGTGGTAGGTAGCGCGCGGTTAAACTGATGGGGCTCAAAAACTGGCCGTCTAAACATTATGAAACTCGGTGTGAAGCTAGCCCTCGTCCGTGCGCACATTTTAAGCCTAACCACAAGGCCGTGAGACCTCTGTGAGCCGAGCTATTCGAAAATAACCCTGCTCTGCGTTAGCAACGCTGGTATCACGTCTAAAGACGCGTAACCAGCGTTGCTAATGCAGGAAAAATGAAAAGTGGTCGGATCGCCGCCAAAAGCGGCATGCGCCCGGGGGACGATGCGAGATGGACGGCCCCAGCAGATGGGCTCCGTGGCCCCAACCCTGTCTTGCTGGTCACCCCAAAGGCTCTTTTCGTAGCATTACGGAAGGTACAAAAAATCGGTCAAAGTGTCGGGGCTCAAAAACTGGTCGTGTAAACTTGATGAAACTCGGTGTGAGGGTAGCCCTCGTCCGTACGCACATTTTAAGCCCAACCACAAGTCCCTGAGACCTCTGTGAGCCGAGCTATTCAAAGAAAACCCCGTTAGGACGGATGTTAACCGTCACCATTTGAACTTCAAAAAAATGGCTAAGTCCCACTAACCTAACCTAACCTCACCTAACCACAGGTTTGCTGTTTCTCCATAACCACTCGTGTTTTAGGTATGAAACTTGGTAGCCAGGGGTATTTCGTCCTCCTAAAGCGATCTAGCCTATCCCCAGGGTCGTAGCTCGTTTCCTTCGTCCGCTATTGACGGTCGAAGTATTTAGGCCTATATAGGCCTATATAGGCCTACACTCAAAGCCGGTTTATTTAATAGCGCTCCTTCTACTAGGGCTGTGGGTCTGAATTTTTTTGGACGTCCTGGGGGTCTGGTCAGCTAGGCGCCCACCGAGTTTGAAGGGTCTAGGACGAATGGTTTGCCGTTGGCGAACTTGAAGGTCTGTGTAGGTGTTGAAGAAGTTTGCTGCAATAGCCTGCGGGACGTCTTCCCGCAACTTGGGTGCTGGTGTCCCTTGCACCGGGGAAGTGCATGGTTGAAGCCAGACGGCTAGATTGACGGCCCCAGAAGATGGTGACCCCCAGAGGCAACAGCACGCGGGATGACGGACACGTGTTCCCGCAACTTGTCTGCTTGCATCCCAGGGCTAAAGACCGGTGTACTTTGCACCGGGGACGTGCGGGGTTGAAGCCAGACGGTTAATGTGTCTTTGATTAAAGTTAAATGTTCAGTGTGATTTGGATGCACTTGGAAGATTTGAAGCGCTCCCAGCTGAAGCCATAATGGCAGCAGGTGAGAGAAAGAGAGAGACAATGTTGCTAGCAAGATTCAGTCGGAAAAGCCTTGGATCTATTACGTAACACGACCGACATGAGCACGACGCATCACAGACCCCTTTTCTTCCAGAAAACGCCAGGGGTGGCTGATGTCAGGTTCGAAACCGGGACCCCTGGCACAAGAGACAGTCTTTCTAATCGTCAGGTTACATTGCCATCACGGTTTGGATGCACTATGTGCGGTTAGCTAAAGAGTTTAATTTTCTCGACATTGGTTGGCAAGCATTGACTTAGACAACCACAATTCTATTTGAACTTAGTGCCACGTTCTATGAATTACGGCAGTTGGAGATTGGAGGGAAGGGGGGGGGGGGGGCAGTGCAAGGATGCATGCTGGATGGTTTCCATGACGATGCATTTGTAGGCCGGATGGAATTCATTGCAATGGGTATTTTTAGACTGGAGGCAATGACGGCGCAGACGAAGCTTATTAGGTTGTACCTGAGGACTGACAAAAGCATACGATCACAATAAATTAGTGTTGTAGGAGTCGAATAATAACCAGTATTGACGAGAAACTTTCGCCAAACCCTTCCTGTCGGTGGTCATCATGGCTGAGTAGTGGCAGAGTTCAGCCCTGCTTGCCTGAAGCTGATGATCTGGTGGATGACTGGAAATTGGACCCTGGCAGAGTTTAAACTGGGTCAGACCTGTGACTGGTGACCCAGTTGATCCGACGTGAACCGGTGATGCCACCTAACCCCGACTTGACCCAGTGAACCGACCTGACCCGGTGACGTAAAGATTTGATCCATGTGACCCAATTTTCGAGTTTGTTGGTCAGATATTCTAAATTGGCCCGATTAAAAGGGAGTATAAGCAGCATTATGAGCAACATCAACTTATGAGGTAAAACGATGAAGAACCTATATAAATTACGTCATATTGAACAAGCCCAACCATCGTGCTTTGAATAATTGAAAGAAAGAAACATACAATTGGCCTTTTGACAATCGGCTAATATTGAGCCCAACCTGCACCCCATTCTGTGGGCGAATTCCCGAAAAAACTTGGGGGAGGAAAATTCGCCCAAGTGTCTACCTGAATAAAATATTTGGTCGACAATACCAATTTGTTATTCGCATATTTGGCGAACGTACTTCTTGAGCCCTGCGACAGTAAGAAAACCTTGGAAAGTATCGTCATTCTGTGTTACAATGGTGGAAAGTAGTAAGGATTAAAAATTGCCGAACGGAAGCTGACGGTGAGACGTCAACGCAGTTATTGGTTTACAATCGGCCGCAGACAAATCGCCAAAAATCTGACCCAGAACTTTTTCGTTTAATCAGACAACTCCTATTTTTTTTCAAGTCGTATGTGTCTTGTTCGGTTGTGGGATTCGATTCCGCGTTCATTTGACTGCAGTGATGAGCGCAAGTCAATTCCGAACTTGAAGTTAATTGACTCAATTCCACTTTTCTGGACTTGGTAGAATTCATTGATTGCACGTTCGACAATTCCAGGTTATGAATTTATGGAATTGACTTTATTATTCTTTAATTCCACTTGACTTGATTTGGACTTGAATTGGGTATTTTCCGAAATTATAAATTGACTTGGTACGAATTGACTTGATGACCGTCAATTCAGCCCATGTTGCGCTCAGGTTGACTTGATTTGCCAAGTCATCCATTGGATCGGCATTGCCAAGATTCGATTTGATTTTCATTTGACTTAAAATTCCTTGTTTTGACCTGATTTGAATCAATCTGAAATTCAGGATAATTCCACAAAATCAAACTTAATTTACCCAATTTCAGCCTCAAATTCACAAAAATCGTCAAAATTTTCGGCAATACCTTGAATTTTGTCAAAATGTACTTGAAATTATGCTGGACTTAGGCTGAATTGGGTGGAATTGAATAGAATTTATCAAAATATTTCGTGAATCAACCAGGAATTGACTGGAATGACTGGATCAACAGCAAGTCAGCGAATTGGAATTGATTTGTCAGAATCAGATACGAAAAGTAATTGATTGGAAATGATTTGAAATAGTAAATACAGAATCTGGCGATGATTTGAATTGAATTGAAACTTCGCAGTGTCTTGGTAGAAATTGACTGAGTGAGGGATTTGAATTGGAATTGGTATTGAATGGATTGCTTATCAACGGTATTTAGGTAGAAATGGATTTGATTTGACTTGCTGGTCACTTCATGTCAAGGTAACTGACTCACATCCATTTAAATGGAATTGTAGGCTACCCATCTCTGCTTGACTGGCAACCGACCACTCTTGACCATTGGCTAGCTCTTGCTCCCTTACATCATTTGGTGTTCCACTACGGGCCCCTCACAAGGTTCGTGGTGCACGTTGGGTATTAATTATTTATCCTTCTGCTTGGTGGCATGCTCTAAAAGTAGTCTGTTGATGCCAAGGCCAAACGAGACTGAAGCTGCGTAGTGCAGCGAGGAACGCAGCTTCACTCTCAGTTGGCCTTGGTTGATGTGAAAGAGTGTAACAGCTCTTCTTGAAAGTTGAAATTCGCTTCACGATCTAATATAGGCCTACATACAGCAGAAAGTCACACAGAAAAGGCGATACAACAGTCAGCTGAGGTAGCACCGGTTTGTTTGTGAAAATAAAAAGCCGTTGTTAAGAATAGTATAGGTCTGTGTACTACGAAAAATGACCAACATACTCTCCATATTTGTTCAATAGCGAGGCCGTGAAGTTGTACTGAATCGACCACTTCATGTAACAATTTGGGAATGAAGCAACAAGAACTTAGGGACCCCGCTCAGAATTTGTGAGCGGGGGGGGGGGGGGGGTTGGGAGGTTTGGGGGGGGGCCCTTCCAAAATGTTTTAGTTCTTCCCCTAAACTCGCCCAAAAAATTTTTTGGTCCACCTCTGAAGGGCCGGTTTTTTTTAGTAGCCCCCCCACCCCCTTCCAAGAAAATCGAAGCATTAATAGTTGATAACCGCTTCTGTTTCCACATATCCATCCATCTATTCCTGTGCACTGGACTACTGGTTTGGAGGTAGATTCAGAAATAATCGTTTGGTCGGCTCCTGGTGTTAGCATCCCATCTTGTTCGATCAGAGAATTGGCTGTGCATTGCAACCAGTGCGAAAACGCCGTTTTGTTTTTGTTAAACGAGAATTAACCAAAATTGGTCATTCTGCTCGATCGACGGAGAGAGGGACAATTTAGATGGAAAAATCCAACCGGAAAACTCCGTTGTCACTTTTTAAACAATAAACCACATGTGTTACAACCACACGTTGCAGATATCTGAGAAAGGACTGGGAAAATACTACATTTTATAATCATGAGATACTTTTAAAATTAAATTACTAATGTTTACAGCAGGGTTCGGGGCGCAGCCACGAAAGCTGAAGCAATTGTAACGATTCAGAAAAACTTTGTTAAAGAATTCTGAAGAGCATTTTTAGGGCAATTGCACAACGTGAATTGCCAAAAAAATAAAGAAATTTATTCGCCCCCCCCCCCCCCCCCCCCCCCCGTTTAGAGCCAGTGAAAAATTTTGATCCCCCTTGTTTGACTGATATTGGGGGGACAGTAATAAACAAATAAATAAACATTTTGTTGGCGGAGCAACGGGAAAGCAAGAATCGGAGTGATCACTAATTGCCAATCCAACTAGAAGTGACGTAAAGACGTGGCTGAATGCGACACTACTGGGGGCCCATTGTCAATAATTAACCGAGTGTTAAAAATAAGGCTGTACCGATACCGAGCTGCCGAGCCGATTCTCACCGAGCAAAGCATGATCGGTATACCGAGCAATTACGTCCATTTAACCGAGCCGAGCAGCCCGGCTCGCGATACTGTGACCACTGGACCTTGAACGCGAGCTTCATTTTGGCAGATCAGTCGATTATGAGAGATCATTATGATCTCTGCATGGTTCCTACTGCACGACCGTTGAAAGACTACCACAGAATTCAATACATTAACTAAATTTGCAGGTTGTTCGTGCAGCTTAACTACTTTTTTTATGCCTTTTTCGGACATTCGCTTTCATTACACCTGGTAACCGCAGCAGTGCATTATAGAGCAGTGACATTTGCCTCCATATTGGCACCAGCTTGGCACCAGTATGGGTTTTGGAGGGCATAACTACAAGGTGCACTACATAAAAATGGAGGGAAAAACAACGGAAGAGCGGATTTCTTAGGATTAAAATAACGTTGTGTTCTCCAACAACAAAAATCGCGCGTTTTACGTCTAAGAAATCACGCTTAATAGCATCGGCTTCAGTATGACGCCCTTCTGTTTCTCTCTGCAGTGCCCCTTGCAGCTAACTCATTAAGGCTCCAGCATAGAGTTATCTATATATATATAATTACACAAAACCGCAGCGCATGCATCTGCAGCGCAGCCCAGCTATCCAGCAGCAAGTTGGACATACGATGCCATCTACCGACGGAACGGCAAATTATAAGAGTAGCAGCCGAAGCCCGCTGAGATAGTAGCTGCGCCCGGAACGCAACGTCCAGCAGTGCGAACATACGATGCCATCTTCCGACTGAACGGCAAATTAAATGAGGGGTGAGGGGAGCGGGACGACGCGGAATGAGCGAGCGAAGCTAGTATACAATAATACTACGTCGTGTCACTGCTCTAGAGCGGAAGGCTCTTTTTTAGGCATAACGTGCAGATGGTTGCTGGTTTAGTACCACTGGAAGTATTGTTACACCATTACGCTCATCTCTGAAACCTGAAAAACGTTGAGAAACTTACCTTCTTCAAGAAAACCCTCAGAGTTTTAGTGTCAATAGCGCTAATTTAATTGATTTGAATGGTCAATTGATAATACTTTTATTAGCTTAAAAGTAACTTACGTCATAATAAAATTACTTGTTTTGTTATGATAATGGTTGTTAATGCAGGCTTAATTGGCCATACCAGATATGTTGATACGTCATCAATTATTACAGTGTGCCAAACTAATAGTAGCATATGGTTGCTGCTACGCCAGGCTGTTTTAGTGAAAAAAAAAATTTTCTATGTAAAAGCCTGCTTGGCATTTAGCGAGTGCTGATTACAAGGATGCTGCCGTTGTGAATAATATGTTAAATGTGGCAAAAAAAGGTGGAAAATGTAAAAAAAAAAATATGAGTGTTGTGTGAAAAATAAGGTAAAACGCATTATCGAAGTAAAAAACAATCAAATTACCCGTCTTCATATTGGCCCGGAATTACGTAGGCATGTCTTCTGTTAGAACACGAAAAAAAAAAAATATTGGTTTTTTACCATAATTTTTTTGAATTCGCTTTCGCTCTCTTGAGTGAAATTACAGAGAAATTACAACGGTTACTGGAAAAGGAAAAAAAAAATATTAAAGAATTGTGAAACTGGTGTGTATATGAAAACGAAGAAATAGTGATACAAAAATGAAAAGTAGGTAAGTGGGAAAAATAAAAAGCAGGTATGTGATAAAAATGAAATGCGGGTATGTGAAAAATATGGAAAAATGAAAAAGTTGGAATGTGAGAAAATGAGAAAAAAGCTGGTACTCCCGGCAGCACCCTGTGATTGAAAAAGGTGCTCGGTTCTGCTAGGCATCACTGATCGGCTCAGTTATTCTCGGTGTACCAGGCATTTTTTGAATGCTCAGCTCGGGATCGGCTCGGCAGGAACAATGTGCTCGGTACAGCCTTATTTAAAAACGTCGTAAAAATTTCGAGAAAGAAACTGCGAGAAAGAAGTTATAGTTAATGTAATAACTATCATTAACGTTAACTATCGTTTACTAGTTCGTTAACTATCATTTTTCATTCGCTGCACATTGAGGAGGGGTCATGGAAATTTTACTACTATTTTATTTTTTATTTTTTTTTGGGGGAGGTCACCAACTCCAAAGGGGGGGTCATGATTTTTTTTATATTGACGATGGCATATCCGCTACCCCCCCCCCCCCCCCCGTTGATAAATAATGAACGGTCCCTTAGTGCTGCTGTGGTAAAGTACAATTCTAGCGACAACTGACCTGTATTTGAGAAAGGAAATCGCAGCATCTGAGAAATGAAATCGACGGCTTTTCCCAGACGACCTTGTGATGAGAGATGGAATATGAAGCAATAGTTACTACATGGACACTCTCACCTCCTCCGGACGTACACAGATATTTATTCGCACATGGTGTTCGTAAGCTCTACTTTTTAGTTCTACTATACTGGCAGTTTAAAGCGACTGAGGTCTTCTTTGTGCCGTCTTGTAACCAGAAGTACATTTATTTTCCCGTATCTTAAATGCCGTTCTTTGTTGGCTGGATATCAGTGACTCACTTGGTCCATTCCTGACCTGCGTGCTATTGCACCAAACATATCGTTTATTGAGTTATGAGCAACGTGATAAGGCTGGCCTTGTTTGCTTTCAGAATTTGAATTATGGAAAACTGAAGCGGATGGCTCGGGTATGGAACACTTTGGCCTTAGTTAGGTTTTTTTTTGTTTTTTTTTTTTAATCAATGGCCTTACAGTTGAGTTGACCAATTTTGATATCTTTTTTTTCAAAGTCTTGGGAGGGAATTAAAGCGAAGTTTCGAATATTTATTAGGATTCTCTAGGAAGTGCTGATTTATTTCTGAAAATATTCTGTTCTGTGGTTGGGGTGCTATATCTTCGGCAATCTAGAGACACCTACACACCTCACATGACAGTTTCTCAGTTGGTACTGTTCATGGCTCTTCCTACTTCCGGTTTTAATGGCTATCCATTCCTGAACTCCAGGTCATATTGACTGTTGTTGTTTCTTTATCTTATCTTATAGTTTAAATGCCATTAAGGTGGTTTGTAGTTTCACCTACTTTTAGAAATTGTCATTAAGGCCTTTTATGGACTAAAATTATTGCCAGTTAAATCCAGTACACCAACAGGTATGGTAGACAGAACGTGGTCGACTTCCTCGCAAGTTCGATTAAACCCTCCACCTACCTTTTCCCACCTTTACAAACGAAAACCCTTGTTTAAATCAGAGACTGTACGCATCGTTCCTATATCGACCTTAACGTCTCAGCCGTCAACCGAAATTTCACGCTAAATTTCTCGAAACTGAATTTCCCGCATAGCGGTGAAAGATACCGCGGCTTGCCGTAGAAATCCTCAACAAAGTATAGACTGCATTATAAATACATTTAAATAGGGTAGTAGTTATGATCACCCGGGTGTCTAGTATAGGGTTACAGCCTAACAGAGCCCCATGCTTTTTGGGTATCACATTTGAATCCCTGGGGGGGTAGGCGCGTGCATCTAGGGTCTATTGGTCGGTCCATGTGCACCTAGGATCAACATTTTCCCTCCCTTGAACGTTAGATACCCGCCCCATATCCCTGCCGCATCTATGCGTCGCCCGCCCGGGATAGCTGTTTCCTCCAGGTGACTAGTACACTTCAGCACAAAGTTGGGTCTATTGGTCTGCCCATGTGCACCTAGGATCAACATTTTTCCCCCATTGAACGATAAAAACCCGCCTCATATCCCTGCCGCATCTGTGCGTCGCCCGCCCGCGATAACTGTTTTCTCCAGTTGCCTAGTACACTTCAGCCCAGAGTTGGATCTATCGGTCGGCCCACGTGCACCTAGGGTCTATGTTTTCCCCATTGAACGTTAGATACCCGTAATATCTCTGCCGCATCCGTGCGCCGCCCCGCCCGCGATAATTGTTTTCCCCAGTTGCCTTCAGCCCAGAGTAGAAACTACGTAATAACTAGGAACGCGTTCTTTGGGCTGTTGAATCCCCACCCTAAAAAAAAAAAGTAGAAAAGGCTCAGCTGGAAGCGCCCCCAGCATCAACTAGATTTTGCCGTAGGGCACGATGTATTGCCCTTTCCCGTTTGAAGCATTTAAACAGAGCAAGTCGCGCGAGACGGTGATCCGTTGCATATCGGCGACTAACTACAATAGAGAAAAAGAAAGAAAACTAAATCACCTCGTCGCGTTCACGGGCGGCCGGCCCAGGAGGCCGTGGGTCGGCACTTTCACGGGAGTAAGTGGGACACAAGATAGCAGGCCCACAGACCGATCTCCTGCACGAGAAGGATGTCGGAGGTATTTGGCTAATGAAAAACCAATTTTAAAAAAAGTCAATAAAAAAAAAAGCGCTTCAAGTTCCTAGTATACAAAACACACAACTCACGAGACGCGCTGAAGGATAAAAAAAATATCCAAGAGTTGATAGTTAGTGAGCTGTGTTGACAGTAGCTATCAGAGAACAGAATGAAGTAAGGATCTCGTCAAAAATCGGGTAAGTCTAAAATTGCTCGGGGCTATAATACGAACAATTCCGCCCCCCAACACGGTGGTCCCAGACATCCTCCCCCCTACGGCCCTCAGACCTCTGAATTGCCTATACAGAAATGACAAGAACGAATGACTATTGTAAAAAGACCCAATCCGTCACGCGTTTCTGTCCATTAACGTAACGGTATATAGGCCAGAGGTCGTGAGGTTAATACTGTTATGGGCGTAGGAATGTAGTTACGACATTTATCGGCTATTTACGGTTGTCAAGAGAGCGTGGGACCCCTCAACTAAAAGAAAATAATCGTTCCCCCCCTATCAATTCGTCAAAACAAAAAGTGACGGGCTATATGTAAG
>JAHWFP010149330.1:463-20078 GCA_023313725.1 Lithobius niger
TCTTTTGCTGTGTTGATCAGTTGAACTTTACCGTAAACATCAAACGAGTTCGTTTTTGTTTTTCTAATATATCATTGACTCCAAGTAAAGTAATCGAGTGTGCAGCCTTACAATGTTCTTACATCTGAACCTTACAGTAAAATTTATCCGTGTTCTTTTGCTGTGTTGATCAGTTGAACACGGATAAATTTTCCTGTAAGGTTCAGATGCTGTCATGTTGCTGATCTGTTTGGTAGAGTCCAACTATCAAAACTTTTCATGCCAAAAAAAAGGAAGAACATTGTAAGGCTACACACTCGATTACTTACAGAACTAAATGTTTCAGTGTTCTTCAATCAAGGCGTCTACTTCATCTGCTTAATGAACATGCCCACATAATTTTTCAAGACTTTCAAGCACTCTTCCAGGTATGGAATTTCATTATTGTTTTCCAGGACATTTCCAGGAACTCGAGTAATTGTGCGAACCATAAATTATCTGTGGGGCTGCACTAACTACGACGTTTATTTTTTCACCATTTTCAGGCGATGTTGTTTAACCAAGTAGAATGAACCACTCATTAGCATACCAATCATGTGTAAATGTAAAAATAGTAAAAACACATGAAAAAGGTGTCCTGTAGACTAATTTTACAGCAATACTGCTGTAACTGAAACCTTACAGGAAAGGTGAGCCACACCTATTCAGCCTAACCTAAAGCATCCGGAACCACATTATTAACATCTTCATAGGACAAACTTCGGGGCACTTGAATAAACCTTCAGTTCCTCTACTTTACTGGTTTCGTTCTAACTTTGACTTAACTTTGTTTCACTTAACTTTCACTTAAGCGGTTCTGAGCTAGAAACCGAAACGTCGTGATTTCGTCTTTCATCTGCACTTGATGGCTACTCTGTTTATATTTTTGTATTTTTGTCTTTACTCTGCATATATATTATGATGTTGGCCGAATAACGAAAATATTTCCAACACTTTCCTCCATGAATTCATCATCATACTAATATTAGAACAATCCTCTGACAACAACAATAAAAACAAGACTACAACCCAACAAAAAACTACAACAAAGAAAGAAGGTCTACAACAGTGACTAAAACTTCTCAATGAAGTCAAACTACGGATTGATCAAAGGGACAGACACGGACAACTTTTCCAGAATATTGATGCAACTGCCCACCATTTACATTAATTGAGGCCTCTTAGTAATGCATATTATTAGCATTTGTTTTCACAGTGGTTTATTAACATTCAGAAAGGCTGGAATGCACAGGGTCAGTCACTAGTTTGTGTCTTAGGGGCCTGTCATTACTTTACGGCTTAGTGGTTTCGGGGTTAGCATAAGGACTTTCGATGTAAGGTCTGCCTTTTAGAGGCCATGGCTTCAAGCCATAGATTTGCTTTGATGGATATGATGCTGATCCCGAAATCCTCAGCTGCGTCACGAATATTTCCTAATAAGAAAAAAAAGGCTCGTGCTCTTTGGGAAAAGAAGTTAAATCGTGTTGTATTAAAATGTAACAAGCAAAATGCAAAAGGTGCATGCGCTTGGTATTGGAGGATAACAATCCACTATTATGTCATTAGCAAATAATATTCATTTACTAATTAAGCAGTTATAGTAGAGGAAGGCTTACGACTGTCAAATGTGTTGCACGGTCCATCGTAAAGTCTTGTAACGAAACTCCACTCATCTCTTGATGATACTCCAGCAATATGACGATTCAGTAGCTACAATTTGTATTAGCATATGAAAAAAATTCGTTGTCAGTACATTAGCAGAATAAGTAGTATAATTAAACTAAATAAGCATTTCCCATAAATTATATGTATTTACACATGTAATGGAAATGTAAAATAAGGTACAAGGACCACAAACCTTGAGCGTTTTCCATCAATCAAATATGTTTGTATAATATTAAAATACAATTTGCGGACCTGAAAGGTCAGCGAGTCAGAACAGGTTGGGGAGACCCACCACTTACGTCCAGCCTCGTGGTAAATTAGTTCATTAAAAAAAAATGCAAGCAGTAATACCGAGATATCGAGGAATAACCTATTAGTGGTTATAGTAGAAAGGCAGCAATAAATGCTGGTGAAGATTGGTCTTGTTCAACCCAAGTTTAAACCCATCCACCGACATGGCAGTTACAACCACTTTCGGAAGGGAATTCCAAACGTGGACAAAACGGCAAGAGAAAAAATATGCAGGGTGAGTCAAAAGTATCTACCTAGTGGATTTGGCAGCCGCATGATTTGGTTCACCCATCAAACAACCTTCGATCATTGGTCACCAAGGAGGGGGCCACGTTTTGAGATCATCCAGGGGTGCCCCCACCCGGTCCCCTTTAAATAAATTTTCCACTTCCGGTTTCTTTAGGAATAGGACATTGGTCCCGATTTGAGTGGGCAGTCAATTCATGGTGAAAGCAGAAAACAGCATGTAAATTGGCCCTCAATAGCACGAGCTATAACCAAAACAATTTAGTACAAATGTTGGTTTTATTGCATAAAATAATGACACGAGCAGTTGTGTGAATTGGTTAATTGCATGTAATAATTGTAGCACACTGGTATTCGACCTAAAAGAATCGGAAGTGAGCCGGAAGTGAACCGTGGAAACTTTATTTTAGGGTATACCACCCTAAAATAAAGTTTCCACTTCCGGTTCTTTTAGGTCGAATACCAGTGTGCTACATGTACTACAAACATTTCGTTACGTTTGCAATTCCTTGCTGTAGTTATTACATGCAATTTACCAATTCACACAACTGCTCATGACATTATTTTATGCAATAAAAACAACATTTAAACTAAATTGTATTGATTATAGCTCGTGCTATTGAGGACCGATTTACATGCTGCTTTTCTGCATTCACCATGAATTGACTGCCCGCTCAAATCTCAAATTGGGATCAATGCATTATTCCTAAAGGAACCGGAAGTGGAAAATTTATTTAAGGGGGCAGGGTGAGGGGCATCCCTGGATGGTGTCAAAACGTGGCCTCCTCCTTGGTGACCAACGATCGAAGGTTGTTTGAAGGCTAAACCAAATCATGCGGCTGCCAATTTCACTGGGTCGATACTTTTGACGAGCTTCACGAGCTATAGTTTCAAATAAGCTCATCGAACTGACCAGGTTTGTCACGGAATTCCCAAATTAACTGGGTGAAAAACGCTCAACAAAGTGGTGTGTTTTAGTATGGGTTATGTACAGTACTATAAAGTGCAAAAAAAAATAAATTCAAATTATTAAAACAGTGTGCATATTTCTTTTGATACAAAATATATGTTTGCATCAAGAAACATTTACTTTTTGTAACGATACTTCAATCTGTCAGATACGACGCACAATACACAAAATTCCAAAAACAAATCTAAGACAATGATCACAATCTTGAAGAATTTTCGATAGTTTGTGTTCTTGGAGTTGAAAAACGCAGCCGACTACCACCTTCAGGCACTAGACTATCGAAAATTCGCCAAGATTGCGGTCATTGTCTTGGATTTATTTTTGGAATTTTGCGTGTTGCGTATCTAATGGCTTCATCATTCCAAAGTAAGCATGTTGACCCTTAAAAGGGAGTAAAAGGGAGTAAAAGGGAGTAAATTAACTGATTGATGCCTTTAATACGAAGTTACGTTCTTCTTATCAGTTTAAACAATTTCACCTTACCAAATACAATTAAAACTTACGTCAGGATTTGTCCAGAGATACGAAACGTTGATCCTGTTTGTTTGAAGCAATTCCAAAGCTGTTACATCGCAGTAACTACAGATATTATTCAAATTCGCATATTGCATTTGCAGTTTTTCCAAAGTTGGGTTTCCGGGACAAGTTATAATTAAGGGTGGCATCGTGGTTGCGTTTACAGATATTTCCACACCTTTCCAAGTTCGGAACTGAAGAAAGAAGCATACTCTTGTAACAGTCAGTACAGCAAATAGTGCAAGAGTAAAGACCAGGAAAATAACCTTCGATATTTTTCCATGGGTAGAAGTTATTTTTTCTTGTGTTGGTATTGAACTTTGATTCGTTTCGTTTTTCCACTTCATGTATTCTTTTTTGACAATTTGAAATATTGGAGCAGTCTGTGAAATCTCGTAACGATTTCTTCTGCAGCAATATGATGACAGAATAATGTCGATTATAGACAGTACCGATAGTCCTAGATACATTCCCGAGGCACCTCCGATGTCACTTAGAAGTTGTATAACATCATAAAGAAGTCTCTCCTGTAACAGACTTTCGTATGGATCGGCGAAATTCATCAACAAAGTGAAGTTTGTGTTGCCTGCAGCGGTCAATTGTGGACGCTCGTCAAATATTCGAGTTTGACATTTTTGAGGACACAAACAAGGAACTTTCAAAAGTCCTATTAGGTATCTGGACTGATAATGAAACTGTTCATATGACTGGCTTGATGGCGCACATGGTGGCAGATTAACCTGTTTCGGGTAGTGCGGAAACCTGAACAATATAAGAACAAATAATGTGATTTTTTTTTTCAATTCTAGAAAGCAAAAGGTTTTGACGATGGACTATAGCAATTGACCAATATTGACTTCAGTATCAGATTTGAATCAGAAAATAATATACTCAGATGGAGTAGGAATTAAATGACCAACCCCCTGAGAACCATCCACAACCTGGAATACTGTTTGTTTTTCAAACAACCCCAAGCCAGAACAAACATGGAAGCCTTAATATAGAAACTACATTGCAGTAAGGCAGCCTGGCTCTTAATAATCCCATCTTCTGCTGAGCATTGTGATTACATGGCGAATGTGTGATGAAATCTTGACATTTTTGGAATATTGTCATAATAATTACCAAATAGAGACATCATCGTGTTTACCACCGAATTAAAATCGACAATAGACGACGTATTAAATGACGGACAGTTGATAAGTTTTGTTAGGACAGGGTGTTGAAAAAGTAATTTGGCTATTTTGCAGTATTAAGGGAGTAGGCGAAAAAAGGAAAATAAAACCAATTTAAACTTTTAATAAGCTATATGATTAAAATGCTTATGTGTTCATCAGAATAGCTGTTCACATGTCTGAAGTGACGTTACTGTCTGGCTATGTGCATTTATGTGCGTTGGACATTGTATGTATCATCTGCTGTAAACTATAATGGCTCCCGTGCACATGACGATCAGGTTGCTGCGGCCAATGAGAATGCTTACGGCATATATAAGACCACGCACTTGGCGCCGCAGCCAGCCAGTCGCAGCAGCTATTGGTTTCCCAGGTGGCATGCTGGTGGCCACAGGGCGACCATACTTGCTCCGTGTTTATTTTTCACCACGTGATCGAGAATTATCAATGAAAAACGGACGTGGGCGCACGACACGTCGCCATGTTTTTTGGCCGCGATGACCACTGGCCGCACGACCTGGCGGCCCAGTGCACGGGGGCCTTAATTGTGCATCGTGTAAAATATGCATTGTAGATTCATTTTTTTTTAAAGTGCAGTGGTGCTGGCCCTCCAAGTCTTTATTTTTAAAAATCGAAGTCATCACTGTATTCTGTGCAGCTTTCTGTACAAAATCGTAGTGAAATTTCCAAAAGTAATCGTCCTGTATAAGTTTCTGTTGCATTGAGCTTAAGTTTTTTTTTAATAAAGTTCCTGGAGCCTTACGCGCTAAAGACACTGTGAACTAACAGTACACACTACTGCTTACCAGTTCAGCGTCCACACCAATTATGTACTTCAGTAACCAGTTTGTGTAGTGGCGCTACACATTCTTGACTGGATTTGTATACTGATAGTACACTCCCAGAGAATCACCAGTACGTAATTCACGTGGAGGCTGAGATTTTTACACATTGATCAGTGCAAAGCATAGGTCATGAAGGAAAACTATTGCTCAAAAATATAAAATGCTCAATTTTTAACTTTAATAGGAGCAGATGAAAAAGGAATAGTAAGGAGCAGGCTGACGTGGGGATGCATGCTCGGAACCCTCCGATCATTGCCAGGGGCTGACACAATGTCCAGAATAGAGTAGAAAAGATTCAAAATCTTGGGGGGTTTGTAATGATCTCAGTCCAAGCCATGACTCCAGAAGGCGAGAGGTACAATTTTGATAGGTAATTTTAATCGAAAATTCTTAGAATACTTTTACGTGTCACAATCGACATGTGCACGGGGCATCACATTCCCCTTCTCGTCCCAAAACTTATCGGGTTGGTTGAGATCAGGCTCGGACCTATCACCTAGATAGGCAGATCCTACAACAATTCAAGAAGGATGGTAGTCTCTCGGACTACCCTTGCTGGAACTTTCTGGCAGGATATTTTTAGCATCCTTTATCCAGGCCCCGACCTTCTTCAGGCAACTACGACAAGATCTGGCACTACTGCCCCACGACAACCATTGATAAACCATATTTACTCTGGTACCTTCAGGCAAACCTGATGACAGGCTTACACGAGAGTAGGGAAAAGAACGAGAAAGCATAATTTTTGACGTGTTTGCCAATATTGAATTGCTTGAGAATCCTTGTGTGTATTTTCATTTCAGCAGTGCATCACCTACAGCAGTTTGGTAAATGACTACGTCACGAATACATCACTAATGCTAGACGACCAAACAAAACAGCAACCTGGCAAATTAGAACACAGCGAGTTATAAACCATTCTACATAGAAAAATAGCTTGCCACTGCCATCTCCAGGCATTATCGATAGTCCTCACTCAACACTTTGAAAAAACGTTAAATTCACTCGACATGAATAAATAGTATTTTATGGCCGTTTTAATTCCTTTATGAGCTTGCACCTTAATGGCTTCATTTAAATTCAGCATAAATATATATACATAGCTTTGTTTCCCGCAGATGATCAAATTTTTTGTCACTGGGAAGGACCTCTTATGTTTATCCAGCATTGCACGAAACGTGCACAAGACACGCTCTTGACTGGTATTGTACCATTGCAATACAGGAACAGTAAAGTTCAGTAGTTACAAGGAGGCAAAGTTACGGCGCAAGCGGTCGGAATTAACCCATGACAATATAGTATTTTATAGTGTTTTATAGTATTTTAGTTAAAAGGAGGCAAAGTCGCGATACAAATGGTAGGAATTGAACCACGACAATACAGGTATGATAAAGTTCAGTAGCCTAGTTAAAAGGAGGCAAAATATTAATAAAATATAAAATATATAAAATATTTGCTTTACATTAAATTCTGATGTGGTGATTAAATACGAATAATAATAATAATAATAATAAACAGTTCAGTGACTTGCTTCTTGGTCCTACCTGCCGCTGTGAGGTCTCAATGTGCTGAAGACATATAACTGTGAAACAAGACAGAGCGGGATAAAATCTCCGTACTTCGGACGAGGCATGGAGGCTTTATCTCAGTCAAACCTTTTCTCAACAACAAAGTTCCCCAGAACAAAATAATCCTTCCAAATACCACGCTAAATTCAATTAGGACGATTTGGTGAAAACCTTGAACGTCCTAATTGAATTTGGTGTGGAATTTGGAAGGATTACTTTGTTCTAGTTGCCACAGCTTAGAATGGATTTATAACAAGGGACTTACACAAATGGTAAGTGAATGGTGCCACGTGACTGTAATACATGCTCAATAGCGAGAAACATTCAAACCAATCTCGTCTGAAGTGTGCAATTCGTTAAAGTGGCGTGTGTTATTGAACACTAGCAGTTGTCCTGGCTTCGCCCGGGGTTTTATTTGGCCCGTGGTTGTTTCCCAGTTTTTGGTCAGAGTGACCTGAATGTTGACTGCAACAGGCAATTTTTCTTTCTGTAATACTACCCTTTTCCTCCCATCCTCTCTCCCTTTCCTCTCATCATCTCCCTGCTCTCTTCCTCAGCGTCTCCCTTCCTGTCCCTCCTCCTTTTTCAAGATTTTGTAAAGGCTGACTCGGTCTTATACCAAACAACTAAAAAAAAAATTAGGTTCGTTAAGGCTTAATGATAACTGACGCACTGCCATCCCTCCTAGTCTCTATAGGTTATGTAGCTCCTCCTGGCCCTCCTCCTTTTTGCAAGATATTATAAAAATTGAATCGGTCTCCATCCCAAACAACACCAAAAAAAGTATCTTTTAGGTTCAGTTTGTTGACAAAAGAGCCAGCACTTTCGTTTTTTTTTTATTTGTGGCCCTCACACTACATGCGAACATCAGCTCTTGTGGGTAAGTGCATGCTTTATCAGTTTGGTCTTGTAATTTTTGTTGAATAAAGTTACTATACCACACGCCATGGCTGTTTGCTGTAACGTGCACATCACATGACGAGGCTAGTCCAATGAGACGGCCAAACAGCCGTTGTTCTCGTTCGTCATTGGCTAACTCATGGTGACGTCACAGCAAACAGCCGTTGCGCATAGTTTAAGTCTACATAACTAGATAGCTAAGTAAGAACACATCATAAACAACTCAGAAAATACCAGTACCTGCAAACACTTGTATTAAGAAAGAACGTTGCATAACAGTCTTCAACACAAGTTATATAATCTTTGCTCGAAATGCACAAATGCCCAGTCCTGTTGACGAAACTAAACTGAAATAAATACAAGAGACAAGAAATGTGCTCTACATTTTTGGGGATTGTCCAGCTTTCAATCAGGCTGGGCTAAATTACAACTGGTGTAATACTGAAACCTCTGGCAACATTAAAGCTGACTTATTACAAGTCTAGACAGACGACAAACGATGCCGGTCAGACAATGTACAGTGATGCACCTTCCACCTTGTTTCTTCCACATTTCTTACTCCTTTGACTCACTGTTAACTAAACTGTTATTGACAATAAGGTTCGTTGGTTGTGCAGTTAGTTTCATAAAGGGACTTATTAACTTTGATGGATTGAATCCCCCAAATGTCATGCTGTCATTGAGAAGTGATGTCAGTGAAACGTTTTTTCAGAGAAAATTATACATACTAAATGTACCCCCGGCGTATCATGTAATAGTTTAGCTGGTTCCCGCATGCGTGAGAGAAATACTTTACTGGCCATATGAAATGAAAAAAGGCACTCCCCCTCCCTCCCTCCCTCCCCCCTCCCTCCCCCCCCTTCCTCTCCCGCCCCCCCCCCCCCTGAATTCTCCCTGCCTTCCTTATTCCCTCACTGTGTGGTGTGAATAACCTCCATCCCTGCTACCCTTCTCTTGGAACCCCTGGTATTTTGTTTTTCATTGGAGGGCGCCACTCTTATTATCAGTGTGGCTGAATTGCCTGTTTCTCCATTTTAATACCAAGCGCGATAAGCCTGCAATGACGATCGTGCATCCAACTTTGAAACTATTTAACTCGGCTCTAACAGTCAGCATTATTGAAGCAATATTTTGTTAGTTAATGATTGCTACAGAGCACATCTCCTTTTTCTTTGCTACCGTGCAAAGAATAAACATACCCGCCCTCTTCCATCGCTACAGTTTTTCGTTAATTTAATCCGTATTTAGTGACCGTTTCCTCATTGTTTAGTTAAGTTGAGCATTTTCATTGTCTGTCATAATGAATGATGAATTTGTTTTTCTTTGGTGTGTGCATCCCAACTAAGTGCATTATATACAGGGTGTTTCATCTCAAGTGTTGCTGCTCAATATCATCCCTTGTATTGCAGATACGTTGAACCTGGCCATGGAATACGTTGGAACATCCAGGGAACCATCAGATGGTTAAACTGAAAATGACCTTGACGACCGGTTTCAAGGTCAACGAAAACCTAACTCCGGAAGTAGCACAGATAGGGGCATGATGTAAATTGCAAACTTGTAGAGGACGAAGACATGACCTCAACAAAACAAACAGGACAGAAATCGGTTCAAATGTTAAAAGAGTACAGTAAAAACAATACGGGTCTTGCAGCCCCATTGGAGGACTTGACCACAACCCACCCTGAGGTAGAAATACAGGCAGGCACCAATAGAAAATGTCTACCTCAGGGATTAATGCAAACAGGCTTCTCTTGGATCCACCAGGTCTGCCTGCTAATCTCTTGCTGTTTATGATACTTTGCGGTGCCTGTCTGTGTTTCTACCTCAGGGTGGGTTGTGGTCAAGTCGTCCAATGGGGCTGGAAGACCCATATTGTTTTTACTGTATCTCTTTAACATTTGAACCAATTTTTGTTCTGTTTGTTTTGTTGAGGTCATGTCTTCGTCCTCTACAAGTTTACAATTTACATCATGCCCCTATCTCTGCTACTTCCGGAGTTAGTTTTTTGTTGACCTTGAAACCGCCGTCAAGGTCATTTTCGGTTTAACCGTCTGATGGCTCCTGGATGTTCGAACGTATTCCATGGCCATGTTCGACGTATATGCAGTACTATGGATGATATTGAGCAGCAACACTTGAGATGAAACACCCTGTTTACAGAATTTTAGAAGTATAAAAATAAACAATAAAGGTATTTTACATATTGTATCACATGCAGGCTTGCAGTCATTATAATAATAGAGCTAGGGTTGAAAGGATGACTTTAAAAAGGAAATTCATCAGCTGTTAAAGAAAAACATCCAAGCCTCAATCATAACCATGCTGATACACTGACCCATACCGACAGCAAGGAAAAATTCGTGACGAGTTCCTAAATGTTGTTGTGGTCATACTACTGCGACAGCTATAGAAAAGAACAAAATTACTGGAGATCATCAAAGGGTACCGACAGCCAGTTGCTTTCATTGCAGGAATTTTAAAACATTTTATTAAATCTGTAGATGTTGCTCCAGACTAAAATGCCGTTTTACTCATTTTCCTTCTGATGTTGCACTCATGTTTAATGCCTGTCTGCATTTTTTGCGTCAAACGTTAACAGTGAACAATAAAAAAGAAGGAATAAAAATATTATTAATAAATAAATAGGAATAAATAGGAATAAATATATACATTTTAATATATAATATAATATTATATACAGGGTGTCCCAAAATTCCCAGAAGGGGTTGAAAGAAAATAGGGAAACTCTGGCAATGTAAGTTTGGTTAAAGGATCTACCTTTTCGTACAACCGGCATTACACCTGCCCCCCTTAAGGGGGCCCGAGGGGCCCCAACTCAGAAATTTTCAATGGAATGGGGGTAAAGGAATACCTTATTTGAAAGGTCTGCATTAGGCGAGTAAAGAGCCACAACGATAGCTTCGATATGATGAGCCCATCCAAAATGGCAGCCGGTCAAACATTAGGAATTTCCTTTGCATCCCTATGTCTTACTCAGTCTTAAGACGTTGTAAAGGGACGTAGGTGGCAGCAAAATGTTTCGTTCAATCCAGTTGGATCACACCTACAACGTTTTTTGCGGTTTGAAGCCCAGTGTGTGGGCCTCAGTGCCACCCCCCGACCCCCCGCAGCCTGTGAGCATTCAGCCTGGCGTGACCAGTCCGCAAGTGGGACAAAACTTCCGTTTCATGCCTGTAAAACTCCACCAGGAGGTTAGGCAGGGCAGTAATTAGGTGTAGCCCAAACAGAGACCTACATCCAGACTTTCAGTCCACTCCTGCTCCCACTCCACGGCACAGGTGGCTGATAGCACTGGTTGCAAGTCCTGGGGGAAAAGGGTGCAATGGGCAATATTTACCAATATCGGCATCTCGGCCCTCTTGCAACTATTCAAGGGTCAAAGGGTTAAAGGGTTTTAGCGAGCGTTAACCGCACCCAGTCATCTGCCCGACGAAGCCCTAAGGCCCATGTCTGCAACTATTCAAGGATGCAGGAGAACAACAATGAACGAGGCAAGTTATTTTTCACCATAACTAGGGACCAGGCTTTGAGCCTATTGTAGGCGGAGCGAACAGATCTTCATTTCAAACCTATGTTTAGTGGTTTTTATTTTAATGACGATACCACATGACGATGCCACATGATTTTAATGACGATTCCACGGTCTCAGAGAGTTAGCGTTCGGCGAGCGAGAAAGAGCAACAACTTTGGCTCCTGATGATTGTGGTTTACTGTGAGTTTCATGACCTTGGAGACATTTCGGGTGAGTGGATGTCGTCTGTAAGCATCTTGTGAATATTTTGGACTTTATTGGAAGTGTGTACAAGTCCTGTAGATATTGCAAATTGTGTTGAAACACGGTGTTTACTTCATTACCATGGGAGCAGCCGTCTTGGATTGTTTTGTGTGGGATTGAAGTCTGTGAGTTCCAGTTCGAGCCTGACCCTGGGACATGTTTTATTGAATTTTTTTTGTGTGTTTTTAAGTCAGGACGACCCCTAATGGCACTCCTAGGTCTTCTGCCTCAAGTGTGAAATTTTTTTGAATCTTTTTCCTGTTTTTTTTTGTTTGTTTTTTTCTTTTAAGAAAGATTGAAAGACTTTTATTGACTTGACCAAATATCATAAATCCAAATGGAGAAAGATGAAAATAATAGGCATGTGGTGGAATTAACAAAACTCACAATTGATGATTTTTCGTTTTCAACAGGAAAAACACGCATGAGAAGTAGACTTTTGAAAACGCCAATTTCACACGGAAATCGACGAAATACACTGTATTTTGATACTTTTGACTCACCAGGGTCGTGCAATTCACACAAAAACCATGTTCCACCCAACAAGCCTTCAAGCTTGGTTGACAATACTCTCCCGACAGTATTACTAAATCAAACAACACGGATTCTGGCAAAAATCGAAGGAGCATCACTTGAAAAAGGCATTGACTTGTCTAATATAAATGCAAAACTGTCGACTATATTAACTACCAATGACGATCGCCCACACACAAACCGACCTAGTGCCCGGATTGGTATACTCGATACTTGGGCCTCAGACTTTTTCGCTTACCAGAAAAATTTGTTCGGTCAGCAACGAACATCAATAAAAAGGCCTTAAACGACCACCCCGAGCAGGTTAGGATTTTGATCCAAGGGCAAACTGATGACACTTCGTTAAAAACAACTTTAGGTACACCACTAGAGCATTCATTGACAATAACCAATGCAAATAGTGACAAACGAGACCGGATTTTCCGTCTCTCATCTTTTGTATCACTTTCTGAAGGTGGAGAAGTCATTATCCGATCTTCCCATTTGGATGAAAATATCATTCATACACACAATTCGAGCGATTTGCAGCCAGTCAGTAGTAGGTCGTCACCAACCCATGACCATGAAGGAAATCTCCTCTCGAGACCGGCTGCTGCAATTCCTTGAAATATCACTGTACGTAAAAATAAAAAATAAACTGCATGAAGAGTACAAATCGTCAAGCCAAGGGCCAAAGCCAAAGAAATGTGGAGGACAAACATACAAAACCCGTTGAAAGAAAATCTCCGGATGAAAGTTTCTCTTAATCTAATGCTGGAAATGGTGAAAAGGACATACTCCAAAAGGTCCATACCCTGTGCTTGGAAAAATATAAAGAGCACTTGTCTTCAAACCAAAAAGAGCATGCAGAACTTGCCTATGGAAGTACATATTCAGCAAAAGGCAGAGTTTTTGAGAAACCAATGGTCATCTTTGGAGACTCCCACGTAAGGTCACTTCGCTGTGGTTCACGCCCTGACTCTCGAACTTGGACCTATCCTGGAGCCACTGTCCAGGATACTGTACTGAAGTTACCCACCATTCTTCAACAGTCTCATGCTGAAGCAGAGTTCGTCATTTGCTTTGGGTCCAATAATGCACCTCATGACCCTCCAAACCGTATTGCTTTTTATGTTAGAAGCCTGATTAATGGCATTTGTCTCAACAAGAAATTGTCTAGGATTTGTGTTGTTGGGACCTTCCCAAGAATTATACAAAGAACCCGTCCGACGATACTGCTGTGGTTCATCTCAACGATACCATCAGAAAACTTTGCATCGAGCTAAATGTGAACTTCATTTCCATTGACCATGCCGTCTGTAATGACCGCTCACTTTTGGATAGAGAAGTTCTACACCTCACACATAAGGGTAAAGTTAAGTTGCAGGATGAAATTATAAACCTTCACATGAAGGAAACTAACATCTTTAGTTGGGTGTGATCCCACTCACTGCTGCACAGATTTGAATCACCATTCAGATGACATAAAGTATGTCTTAATTAATGCCAGAAGTGTCTCAAAAAACATAGGTATCTTCCGTGCTCTGCTTGCAGGATTGAAGTTTGACTTGATTTTCGTGGTCGAAACTTGGCTTAGTGATACCTTTACAGATGCAATGTTTCTGGATAAACTACCTTATTCAGCCATCCGACGTGATCGAGGTTCCCGTGCTGGTGGGGTTATGGTTGTACACCGCTCACATCTGGCGGTAGCCTACATGGCGGTTTGGGAAGAGTCTGAAGGAATTTCAGTTTGTTTACCAAATCTTAAACTTAACTTTATTTTGGGGTATTTGCCAAATAGTTTTCTAGCCGGGATATTGACATACTTGGAAAGTTTATTCTCGACTCATTTAGGTTGGAATTTTCTAATATCATATTGGGCAATTTTAACTTTTCAACTGTAGATTGGGAGACCAGTCTGACTGCGGCTCATCAGCATCGAGAGTTCCTTGACATTATTGCACCCCTTGGATGCAACCCAGTTGGTAGACAAACCAACCCGTGGTGAACGGATTCTTGATTTAATCTTTTCACATGAGGAACGCCTCATTTATAATATTACCGTCAGTGACTATTTAGGAACAAGTGATAACTGCATGGTTGAATTTTATATTAATCATGCACTTGTACCCACAACTTGGCAACGCTCTACCCCGAGAAAGATAGTTGCGCCATTTACTCAGTCATACTGACTGGAAGTCATGTTTTGTGAACTGTGGTTGATCAGCCGAAATGGCATGGGCTTGTTTTGTTGATACCCTGGTATATGCTGTAAATCTTTATAAGATAAAGGATCTACGAAAAGATTGCCTAAACTAATAATTAAATTAGGACTTAAAAAGTTAAAACTTTGGAGGACCTATAGAAGTACTCCGTCAACACTTAATCTACAAAATTATAACGCTTGTAAAAATCGCTATGTTGAGAAGGTTGATAACTGGCATTCAGAAAAAGAGAAAGCAGTAATTGCTGAGGGTAATTTGGCTGGTCTCCATCTTCTGTATAAACATAAAACTGGGTCTGTTAGATCTATCCTACCTCTACTGTCTGATGACATATATGTGACAAACAGTACCGAAAAGGCAAACCTCTTAAAGAATACATTTGTAGAAATTTTACCACTTACATCCAACAATCAAATTTTATCTCAGTGTAACTCAATTACTTTCTAAATTGGTGAAAATTCGACTGCTATTAATAAACGTAAACCAAGTCATGCAGTTGGACCTGAAGGCTTTTCTTTTTCTGCCTCTTTCTTTAAACAAATTGGGCAGGAAATCTGTTTCCCTCTCCACGAAATGTTTAACTTGTCTTTTAAACTCGGGACATTACCATCTGTTTGGAAACAGTCTATTGTGGTTCCAGCATTTAAAAAGGGAAATGCTTCGCTCCCAAAAAATTATCGCCCAATTGCATTAACTGCTATCCCATGTAAGTTGATGGAATCCATCATAAGAAATAAAATTCTATCATTTTGTATGGCTGAGAAACTCGTACATGGAGACCAATTTGGTTTTATGCCCAACAGATCCACAACACTCCAACTACGTCAGCTGGCTCTTGATTTCTGCACAAGCTCACTTGATATTGGTGCACCTTTTGATGTAATTTATTTTGACATCCAGCAAGCCTTTGAATCGGTTGTGCACGAAAAGATATTGTACAAAATCTTACAAATGGGAGTTGGAGGTAACCTACTGCAGTGGATAAAGGCATTTATTCCTGGCCGTACACAACAAATGAGAATCGATAACTTTTTGTCCAACTCGCTCCAGGTAAAAAGTGGAGTTCCTCAGGGGTCTGTACTGGGCTCTGTGTTGTTTGTAATTTATGTAAACGACCTACAATCTACACCGAACCCGAATAATTGTTTGAGACTTAAGTTTGCAGACGATTTTAAACTTGGATCGGAAATTGTGAACCACGAAAGTTGTGTTAACCTAGTAAATGAAATAAATTCAGTTTATGAATGGTCGATGGAATGGCAATTGCCTATTTCTTTTGCCAACTGCTGCTGCCTTCATATAGGCCATACAAATCCAAATACATAGTATAAGTTGTCTGACACAGTATTATCCTCGGTGACTTTAATTAAAGATCTGGATGTCTGGTTTTCCCAAGATATGAAATCGACAACCCACTGTAGAAAGATTGTAGCAAACGCTTTTGGCTGTTTGGCTATCGTGAGATGATGTTTTACTTCTGCAAATGTAACAATTCGTGTATGGGCTTTTAAGGTCTTCGTAAGGCCACTATTAGAATATGCAAGCCAAGCCTGGTCGCCGTATCTGCTGCAGGACATTGACCTCCTGGAATAGGTTGAGCGTGGTTTCACACGTAGCCTGTTGGGATTTCGGGATCTTTCCCCCGGAGATCGTCTGGGGAGGGCGGATCTAGAGCCACTTGAACTTCGGAGGCTGAAATCAGACTTAATACTTACCTATAAGATTGTTCATGGACTTTTTTCGGTCGACTTGCCTTTTTTTTTAGCTCAGTACTTACAATTCAACTCGATGTCATCCATTCAATCTGCGAGTCCAGACATCGAGACTTGAATGCAGACGAATTTTTTGCGATGAGGGTAGTTGCACCTTGGAACTCACTTCCTGATGTTGCGGTTTGTGCGGTCTCAGTGGGAGCCTTTAAACTAGCCCTTAACAAAGTCCCTCTTTTACAGTTATTGAAG
Organism: Lithobius niger; assembly: GCA_023313725.1. Lineage (NCBI taxonomy): Eukaryota > Metazoa > Arthropoda > Chilopoda > Lithobiomorpha > Lithobiidae > Lithobius > Lithobius niger. The sequence goes on from JAHWFP010149330.1 coordinate 17,159, forward strand.
CGACAATATTAAATTTTAATTGTGTTGGAGCGGTGTAAGTTGGCTATTGCCCTTCCGTATTCCATTCCATCTATCTATGATGGTTAAAAGTGTTTATTATTATTATTACATTTATTAATGCTCCTTAAAAATCTGGGTGCAATACTCACTGGCTAAGTTGAGCTCTTTGCCTTTTGATGTGACGTACTGCTGCACTTTGCTGGCCTTTTTCTTATTTTGCTTTTTTTTTATATAGGCCTATGCTACGTGTCAAATTTATGTTAACAAGCTTTCTTTTTCTCCAGCATTTAATTTATGTTTAGTTATTTGTAGATTTTTTCACAGCCCACACTAAAGATGTGAGCCATAGTGCCGAGCAAAAATAAACAGCACGTATGGCCACCGCTGTTTGAGCTGCCGCCGGCAGTAATTCTTACGTTGTTTACAGTAACATTGCTGTTCAAAATGTTGTCCGTATATTAAAATATTAATAAGGCATTTAACTAAAGCCAAACAATCATCAGTACAACAGTTTTTTACAATAATCGGAATATTCAAAAGGTTCACAATACTGCCCCTGGTATAAAACTTGACACCGCCACCAACGAAAATGTTGAGCCACACACCTCAATCAGGGACTGCAACAGCGATCTCTAAGAAATAACTATCACAATTGTAGGTTAAAAATGTTTTAGCTTTTAGTAATAGTTTTAGGTTTTAGGCCTAATTTTTAGCGTTTAGGCCTAATATTTACCTCCGATTTAATTTTGTATGTAGCAGCTTACAAGTGGTGCGTTTGACTCCGAGAGTTTGGCCTATTCTTTCATGCAACACGGTTTTGGTTTCCAGACTTCACATTACCGTGGCAACGATGAATCTATAAACTATGATAGGCAGGCGTATTATTGTTTCGTGCTGTGGTAAAAATATATCGTATACGCTCTAAAGTTTCGGTTTACATATACCGCTTCACCTTGATACAACGATTTCAGGTTTCATATTCGGGATTCCCATCGCTAGTGTAAAAGCTACTTGTGTTGCCAAGCTGAAGTGAATTTCTCCAATAGCTATTTTTTCAAATGTGTGTTGTTAATGTAATCCTTTTGTTTTTTATGTTTGTGTTTCTTCCTGTAGTAGTTAAATGCAACGATCAAATGTAATTATTTCTTTGAGTTACATCGAAAAAGGTTATCAGCTAAAAAGAAGCAACCAAAATTTAATTTGCCGTGTTTTTTTAAGTTCACTTGACTACCACCAGCATGGTTTATGCTTCCTCGGAATTCCTTAATTATTCACGATTCCAAATTTACAATAGAGTGTTAGAAATAAATTCGAAAATTTACTATTTCTCTCGTAATAATTGTTCGATTTTCGGCAAATTTTGGGTCAGCAATACTTTTTGCGGTATCAAGCTTTGTACCAAATTTCATTCCAATCCGTTCTTTCGTTTTGGCTCCACCCAGACTAAAAATGTGTAACCAACGGACACAAACATTTTGCAACTTGGTTTCCATTACAGGCTACGCTTTGCCACCGATAAGTACTGAAAACGGTCAATATCGGTAACATTTCAAAGTAGCTCGTTTAAAACTTGTGAGATGCAGATATCGGTAGATAAAGTCGATAACATTTCAAGCATTAAAGTTCATTACAATATGATACCCGAAGAGTTAAAGTAGGTCATTTAAAAATTTTTTCAAGTCGGTAGTTTCGGTGAGATATTTTTATTTACTTGTGAATGTTTCCATGTAATGTGTCGGACGCATCAACAAGGTCGCCCGCTGAACAACAAAAACGAGGGGGGGAGGGGCTTTTCTGAGAACCGTTTTTTTTAACTTTGGGGCGTGACTTATTTTGGTCTATATCAGTGTAACGGAGCCTCGAAAAAGCCTTCGTTTAAACGTTTTCGATTTTATTTTTATGGATTCTCTTCATGATTGTGTATACCAGAAAAGCAAGAAGGAAACGAAAGGCGCAAAGAGGGGATAGCTTCAGCCACAATAGCCCCAATGACACAACCATCTACATCATATTCCGTACTCTCTTCCGAAATATCTATATCATTCGACAACTCAAACAAACCCTCGAATACTAATTCCGAAGCCATAATAGAACACTATACGCAAAATAAAATGTTTTTTCCCTGTCCGCCTTGCATTGTTGGACTACTCCGTGCACCACATCATTTTTTCGTGCAGATATGCGGACATCGGTACATAAATAATAGCCTGCTTCTCTCGTGCAAAGCACTAACAATCGCTCGGGCTTAGTTCTCAGCATTCGGCTAACAGGCCATAACTGATATCCCTTACACCACTGCACGTAGTAGTAGCTCCTTACCGCGCAAGGGCGTCAGCGAACCATCGTTACCAGCAAATGTTTCCTTTGTCATGCTATAACAATGTTACTAACAATGGGGAACGGATTTTTGGATGAAATGTGATGTGCTACCAATGTACATAGAAATAGCATTACAAATTATTGCAATCTATGCATTTAACTCCTCCGCAACAGTATATCCATAAAAAGGCACGATTCCCAATCAAATATGAACTGAATGACAAATTTCACCCAGATCTGTCGTACAAAATATTTTATCACGATGGCAGAATTTTTTTCAGTACTATTTCCGTTATTTAAAATCATTGATCTTCATACCCTTTTTTTTTCCCGCCTAGATGCAGGTGACATCTTATTGAGAATCAGCAAATGGCGCAAAGACCGCCTATTTCACCAAATTTACACTGATTTAATTACCATCACCATCGTCAAATTCGCGAAAACCGTGTATCCATGATTTTCAGATAATATATCTTAGCCAGATATCAGTTGTATGTTTGTTTTTAGGGAGCACGAACTCAAGCGAAGTAACGAACATATAATAGCTAATATAACAATGCTGGAATTAAATAATGACTGTCTTACAATGAATTCTGACAAT
>JAHWFP010149334.1:0-23121 GCA_023313725.1 Lithobius niger
TCCTCCCCTCAATTGTCTAACCTAATCGGAGTCGACCTGAGAAAACAACTGAATGCAAAATGGAAACTGAGAGGTTGGGAACGGCCTACTGAAGACTTGAGGCTTGGCAGTGACGAAGGGCCTTCTAAATTCGGAAGGCTACGCGAAGCGGCGATTTCAAACTCGGATGGCGATCGTGTACACGACGAAGAATGTAAACAAAAGATAAACTTACCTTCGAAGAGCCTGAAGAACTGCAGGCTGCAGTCGAAAATTAGCTAGATAAGGAACTATCTGGAGTGTGGAAGTAAGCGAAATATGGAGAATTTCCACTCTGTTGGAAGTAAATAGGTTGCCTTCATTGATTTTGCGTTTGAATAACATTTGTATTTTGAACCTCTGTGCCTTTGTCCGTCGCTCACACCGTGGCGTAAACTACCCATTGTGTTACGTATGTTGTTTATGCTGTGTATGTTGCATTTGAACAAGGCTAGAACTACTTTGAAAACATATGTTGTAAATTGTAATAATAACTCTTCTTGTGTTGCAGGATACGGTGATTGCTATCCAAGCATTGTCTAAACTTGCTATGAGTATTGTGGACCCACAAGTGTCAATCAATGTTGTGTTTTCCTATAATGACCAAAAAAAAACATTCAACCTCAACAGAAACAACGCTATGATTCTACAAAAGGAAAAGGTAGACTTTATTATTTTTTTTATCAATTATTTGACATTTGTGATAATTATTCAAATGCATTTCACAAAGATGGCAAATTTAATAAGAACGAGTCCAGTAACAAAGTGACAATTAATGCTGGACTGTATCAATATTTATTTTTAATATTGTATTATTTTTTAATACCAGAACCGTATTCGGTATATCCAATACCAAGAAAAATAAATTCTTGCCAATACTAATTAAAAATAAAAGCTTTGCGGTTTAACGAAAATGCATGCTATGAGGCTGTTGAAATAAAATTCTTGCCTTCTCGAGCATTTTTTGAATTTACAAAAAGTAACCCTGTGACCAGGCTTTTTATTTTTATTTTTGAAAATTCGGTTGCGGTTTACTCTCAAATTAATTCAGGAAACAATGGTATAGTATTCTGCTATCTGAAACTATGCATTACTGTTTCCTGAACAATCAAATTATTTTTATTTCATAATTCAAAAGTCCAACTTCCACTTGACCCTTAAATGCTTTCAAATCAAAATCGTAAAATAATGGAGTGGAGGAAGCTTTACTAGAAGCTTTACGCTGTGAATGAAAAATAGTGGGGAAAAGGAATGTTTACACTGCTTGCTATGCTCACTGGCCCTTTCTTCCATCCCGATATTAATCGTGGACTCTACCTCTGTCTACTTGCACCTACAGGAAGTTCTCTCCTCTCTTCCCTACTCTTTTCACAGCAGTTAAAAGGAAGTAAAAATTGGCCTTTTTGACATCGTTCGAAGAAGTTGTGCCTATGGGCATTTAATACGCTATTTGCATTACAAACTTTTAATAAATTTGATACAAAGCATGTTTCAGCATATTTGTTTTTAAGTTCATACTTTACATTGCACTAATTCTCAAGAATACATTTTTTTTTTAATTCGCCGACGAGAGGTTAAGGAACGTTACACTACTACTGTATGTCTTTTTTATTCTATGTGTTAGCCTAATTGCGAAAGAACGAGGCATAACCTTAGTTCTACCATCCTCCGATATGAATCTTAAAACTAAAGCAGTACATCACAGAAAATTTATTAGCACTATTGACTACATTTCTTTATCCAACAATACGAACATTTAGGTAAAGCTTGGAATTGTAGCATGTCTCCATCACGCTTAAAAAATTTGTGAAGGCTAGCGAAAAGTTTGACCTTCATTCTACGATTTCCGTGCAAAAACTGCCAATGGTGACAACGTCTATTTGAGGTGTTGCTGCCTAAGCAAAGACGTATAAACACGTTTCATTCATGAATCATGAAATGTGTGGTACAGTTAAAAACAATTGATCACTTTCAAAGACTGTTTTATCAAGCCAGGAGGCCAGGCAAAACTTTACCATCTCTAATCTTCCACCCTGCCCTTAAGAGAAAAAAAAAAATCAAAATTGCAAGCATGTGAAAGTGTAAGAGTGGTAAGGTATTTTTTACGACTCTACTCTTCCATGGCCAGATAGGCAGAAACAAATATCAGTTGATCTCTAGTTTACTGATATAAGAGAAAATAAAATGTTGGTACTGATACCGAAATATTGAGTAATTTGTTTCAAAACACCTATACTAAACTGGAAAGTAGTAAAATAAAGGCAAAATTAAACTAATGAACAGCATTTATTTTCCAACAGCTTCCCAATGACGTTAAACTAGTCAATATTTCTGCGACAGGGAATGGATTTGCATTGGTTCAGGTATTTTTTCTTTCATTTTTTCTCTTCTTATTTATACTTTCAACAGTGTGCATTAATGATTTGTGTTTATGCCTGTAGGTATCATATTCGTACAACATATTTGTTTCCAAAGAATTTCCAGCTTTTCAAGTGAATCCATTTGTAGATCGGCAATCAACTAAAAACAGGATGCAACTTAATGCCTGCGTTGCGTAAGTCAATTTTGCGAGTACATTAGCACTTTGTTCTTTCCTAAGTTGTGACAAGCAGAATAGTGAGGTAATCATGTGGTGTACATTTTAATACCTATATCTACTACTGTTGATTAAAGCTCCATCGATCACTTAATTTTCCTCTGAACCGAGTGAGCGTTAAATCAGCTGATCGAACAGTAATTCTTTCGCGTCAACAGCAGTGGTCGGCTACCAGTCAAGTGAATACCAGATCGAAACCCACGCCGACTACAGTACATATGAGACTTTAAAGAAAATATTTTAAATCTCGTCAGATGATGCTAATAAAATACATCAGCCGAAACCTAACTGACAGAACCTTAAACCGGTTGATGCTGGACCAATCAAACACATAATGAGCTCTTTCGTAAACTCTCCGAATAGCTCAGCGCTATTGCTGCAACTTATCAAATTTGTTCATAAAGATAGTGTTAATTTTCCGATTCCTCAGCGTGACGTCACTGATAAAGCATTGGCCTTATCGGCTATTCAAGACAGTTCTTTATTGCCAAAACATATGAACTTGATAATTTTGCATTACATTCTCCGAATGTGATGTTCCCCTGGAGGTTTCTTCCGGTGCGCAGACGCCTGCTTGCATATCCCACTGCGCATGTGCGGCGCGGTCCTCCCTTATAAAAGCGAGTTCTGGAGAAAAATGAATGCCGAAAGCGTCCACGCTTTCGGCATTCATTTTCCTCCAGAACTGTCTCACGCCACTTCACTCCATGGTTCCCCGCCTGTCGTACGGAATTTGGATTCATCACCGAAGATGGCCGCCGATTCTGAAGCTCCCGCCTCGTTTGTCGTGCACCCTCGTGCTCTCACTCATTTTGCTCTTGGCAACCGCTGGGCTTCCGCCCTCGACCTCGCCGCCGTTGGATCTGCCGCACGACACCACCCGACGCAGCTCTTCTACGTGGTGTCGCCTCGTCCAATTCTCCTCTCCTTCCGGGACAGCGCACGCCGCATCCTGCCCTATTGGATTTGTCATCCCTACGCGACAACCTCCAGACCGCTAAGGACAACTATCGAGCGGCTAAGAGAAATCTCCGCCGAACAAGACAGGCCGCCCGCTCTCCAGACCGGAATTCATCGTTGGACCTATCATCCAGTTCCTCCCGTAAGGACCTCAGCATCACACGCAGTGTTGTTTGAGACATCGTCCACGACACCTTGCGACATCTTCAAGCCAATCCTATGCCACTGCCGTCGTGCTCATCGTCTGTCCGTAAAGCCCGCACCCAAGACTTGGTCGCGTCAACTTCTAGTAATGAAGGACACAAATATGTCGCATCTTCCCCTCCTGCCACTTCCTCTAAACGAAGACCGGATGTCGCCTCTCTGCCAAGCCGTCCTGCGTCTCCGACTCCCCAGACGGAGAAGAGAATTCACTTCCCGGACGACACTCTAGACGACACTTCACTGTCGTTCGCAGCGCTTTTAAAAACTGTCAAGAGACGATCCCGGACTGCTTTCTTTTTAAGCCATCGCTATTCTACCGACACTCCAGTCATTAACCGGGGTCTCAAGACCGGTTTTGGTTTTGCCCTACGTGACAAGGATGCCAAGCCATGTAGTAGTCTTGGTCAATCGACGACACTTTTAACGTGCCTTCTCCGCAACGAGGGCTCTCTCCTCAGCAAAGGCGAACCTCTCATTCTCGACAAGGATCCTCCCGCTCCACGTCCCGGCCGTGAGAACAGTTTCTTCTGCTCGTTCGGCGACGGCGCAACCAATCCGCATAACTTCGATACCTACTCGGATTGCGGAGTGAGGTAAAAATGGACTTCGGCACTTCACTTTCCATTCCCAAGAAAGCTGACATCCCCACTTTTGTCCTTTATGAAAACGACAAATGTTTACGACTAAGCTTACGTGCGGCCTCTCAAGCTGATGTCCTCAATATGGCCGTTAACGCCTTATGCGAAAATCTCTCCTCGGATGTAAGCCCAGAAGAAATCCGCAACCTGTCGTCTCTCATATCCCAGCTTTTCCAGAAAGTCAGTTTCGCAACGTACCATGCCTTGAACTGGGCAACCAGGGCTTTGTTTAACAACAGACTTCTTCTCCGTGAAAGCGCTCTGTCGTCCGCAAATAACTTGAACATCTCCACCCATCACCGACTCCGTAACCAGCCAATCCATGAGTCGGACACTCCCTTCCGTGGTTTGATCCCGACTCTTGCTCCTCATTTGGACATCTCTAGGAAACCGAAGCCTCAAAAACAATTCTCGGCGTACAATCGCCCATTCCAGAAGAACAAACAAGCCAATTCTCGTCCCCCAACGGACGACTGGTACAAGAACTCGGCGACGACATTCCCCAACCGCCCGAAGGACAACCCTACCTCTCAGCCGAGAAACCTGCAGCCCTTTCGGGCCGACGTTCCTCGCTTCCGCCCCAGCCAACGCAACCACCGACCGTAGGAGCCGTGTCTCATAGCCAGGGGGCAGAAGCAATTACCGCAGAAATCAGCAATGACATCTTCCGTCTTTCTTGCATCCCTGTCGGGGCGAGACTTCGCTACTTTTTCCTGGCCTCGCAACAACTCACTCTCAACCAGGAAATTCTATCGGTAATAAAACACGGCTTTCGGCCGACTTTTTTGCACCACCCACCACTGTCGCCATCTCCTCCATGGGATTTGTCACCCCAGACGACACAGTCCCTGTTGCACGAAATCTCAGAACTACTACGGAAAGCTGCGATAAAAGAATGCTACAACCTAGGCCCAGGCTTCTACAGCTCAGTCTTCACTCGCCCAAAGAAATCAGGAGGCTTCCGGCTAATTTTCAACATGAAACCACTCAACAAATTTATCCAAAACAAACACTTCAAGATGGAAACCCTCGAGTCAATCTGCCTCTCGTTCAGGAAAAACGACTGGACAGTCTCGATCGACCTAGAAGACGCCTATCTCCACGTCCCTCTTCACCTGGCGATCACCCACCTTTTTCGTTTCATCTACAACCAAAAGGTCTACGAATTCCGCTGTCTTCCCTTCTGACTCAATGTAGCTCCCAGGATCTTTACTTTGATCCTAAAACCTGTCTTAGCAAACCTTCACCATCAACAAATTCAGGCCAGTGCCTACCTAGACGACTGGGCCCTCAACAACCAAGATCCCCACACGATGAAACTCAACAGTGACAAGACCATCTCCTTACTGAACCATCTAGGCTTCGGCGTGAACCACGCAAAATCACGCCTTACCCCAGCCCAAGTATTCACGTTCCTCGGAGCCTCATTCGACCTCCTGTTGGCAACTATCTCTCCCTCACCGGAATGCATCGAGGACCTTCTACGTTACATCCGTCTCTTTCGACACCAGTCGAGCTTCTCCGCCCGAGAATTAAACTCCCTCACCGGAAATTGGACGCAATGGCAAGCCTTGTTCCATACGGCCGATGGATGGTCAGACCCTTTTATCACCATCGCATAGACGAACAAGACCAACCGAACAAACAAATCCCGTTCAACAAGAACTTTCCTTTCGAATTCCTCCTATGGTGGTCAGACGTCACGAACCTAACGAAGTCTCTACCACTACAGGAACCCCCTCCCGACCTCCTCATTTTCACAGATGCATCCAAAACGGGCTGGGGTTCACATTTAGACAACCTGGAAATCTCCGGCATTTGGCCGACACCGTGCGAGGATCACATCGACATCCTCGAGCTTCGAGCAATCCTACTTGCCCTTCGACACTTTCTCCCTCACATCCGAAACAAGGTGGTCCAGGTCCAAGCCGACAACACTACAGCCCTAGCCTACATCAAAAGGGAAGGTGGAACAAAATCAAGATCCCTACACAAACTAACTTCAGAAATCTTCAATCTGTGCATTCCAAACAACATCACTCTTCTCCCACTCCACATTCGAGGCAACAGGAATGTAATTGCCGACTCTTTGTCACGCCAGAAACCACCAGCGGGCGAATGGTGCCTCAAGAAATCCATTTGTGAATCTCTCTTCAACATCTTGGGGACTCCGATGATGGACCTATTCGCCACGAAGCACAATGCCAGACTTCCCCACTACATAAGTCCGATCTCGGACGAAAGAGCAATAGCAGTAGACGCCCTAACATGCCCTTGGTACAACCTGTATGCTTATCTCTTCCCCCCATTCAAGCTACTTCCACAGATCCTGCGGAAAATAGAAAAAAGCCAGAGCTTGTTCCTCCTAATAGCTCCCCTCTGGCCATCAGCAGCGTGGTTTCCACTCCTCCTAGACCTAGTAGTCGATAATCCAAGAAGTCTATCCCTTCAACCAGATCTTCTATCACAACAAAAAGGGTCAAAACTACACCCAAACCTTGCCAAGCTCAACTTACACAGGTGGCTACTATCATCAAACTCCTCAAAAAGGTTGGAATTCGTCATGAGGAAGCAGAACGCATCGCCTCCAAAGCTACCAGAGACTCAACCAATCGCATGTACGACAGTCATTGGTCCAAGTGGATTCATTGGTGTATCACAAAACATACAAATCCAATCGACCCCCTTTACCCGACCTCTTGAAATTCTTCACAGAATTATTTAACACCGACAGACTAAAGGGGTCAACTATCTTCGTCTATTGCTCCGCCCTAAACTTAGTTTTCAAAGCTGCTGGCTGCTCCAAATTACTAGACGACTACCGGATCTCTACATTACTTCGCTCATTCGAGAACGAATGCCCAACAACCAGACGTTCTGTAACCGACTGCGACCTCTCCATTGTCCTAAAATCACTAATTGAAAAACCATATGAACCAATGCAGACCCAGCCTACTGCATCTTCGATCCAAACTTCTCTTGTGTAACACTTTTCCCAAGAGCTTCCTTCAGAGCTAAGACACAGAAACCATCTGAACCACCAAAACCAATCACCGTTTCCAGCCCTTTCTAACCTCGTAGGCAACGAACCGGATCGCCTACTCTGTCCAATCAGAGCACTCCGTTTCTACTTAGCCTGCACTCAGCACGATGACATATGCAGTGGCAGAAACCAACTCTTCCTCCCTGTTGACCTCCAAAACGGCAAAACTTCTGTCGCAATGGTATCACAGTGGATTAATAAAACAATTGAAGCAGCTTACGACAAATAAAACTTGAGTAAGAGCCTGAGAGTCACGGCACATGAGGTAAGAGCAATCTCCACATCATGGGCCCACCACAACGCCACCCCAATCGAAGAAATCTTGGCGGCAGCATCATGGCTTCACCAATCAACCTTCACGTCCCACTACCTAAGGGCATGTCGAGGGACGAATCTGGACTATACCGACTGGGACCGATCGTCGCTGCCAGAACTGTGGTCAAGCCCCCTTAAGCACTCAGAACAAAGTCAATCTTTCTGAGCAACACCCATCCTGATGGAAGCAAGACCATCAAACAACGGTCCTTTTCAGGGCCACCAATCCCTACGAAAGAGACCCACGTTCCTGTTTTTCCTACCATTGTTCTGAATAAAGTGCGAATTTTTCTCTTGCAGATAAAGAATTCTTGGGGGAGAGCCTGCTTGCATTCTGGGGCGCCCGTCAAGGCGGTACCCGCCACCTGTCTTTGACGAGGTCTCCCTGATAATGCAAAATTATCAGGTTAATATGTTTTGGCAATAAAGAAAGGACATTTTTCCGGCCCCCAGCCGGGCCGGCTAAAAATGGTTTCTTTTTGCCTAAAACATAATTAACCTTACTCCCGGCCTACCTCCCCTCTCAAGTCACCGCCTGACACATTGAGAGTAAGATGAATGCCGAAAGCGTCCACGCTCTCTCTTTTATAAGGGAGGACCGCACTGCACATGCACGGTGGGATATGCAAGCAGGCGTCTGCACGCTGGACGAAATCTCCAGGGGAACATCACATTCGGGGAATGTAATGCAAAATTATCAGGTCAAGTATGTTTTAGGTAAAAAGAAACCATATTTAGCCGGCCCGGCTGGGGGCCGGCAAAATGTCCTTTTTTTCCGCTACGTCCAGCGATTAATGATTCGGCGGACCTGTGGTTGTTCTTTTCTAGGATTATTTATGTAAACCTAGTTGACAAATGTTAGAAATTGTTGTCACACAGATCATCTCCACTAAACTAACAGGTAATGCAACCATAAATAATAAATGTACGTATCGGCCGGTATTTAAGTTAAATTTGCTCAGCGATGCCCTTAAGTGACGATGATCAAACGATGGTGAGCATACATTCTTGAAATGCTTCAGTCGTGATATCGTCCGCCATCTTGCTCATCGATGCATCAAGCCAGAACATTCTAAAACAATTTACGTATAACGCCACTTTTGATGGAGTGGTCCCTTCTCTGAACAGTTCAACAAACTTATGAAATGCGACCAGTTACATTGATGTTTTAGTTATGACACAATTTCAATGCATTTATAAACTACTGCATGTCTTACTTCACTCTTTATTTACAAAAGCCTGGAACACTGACAATACGGTTGATTCAGCAGTTTTACTTTGGAATTGTTCATGAAGATTACTCACAGTTTGTTTAACAAAGCACTAAAGTCCCTGGTTTTAACTTAAAACCTGCAAATTCTTATGCTGGTGTCTTCTTCAGGCATTCAAGAGACTGACAATCACTCTTTTAGGGGTGTGCGGTATTAATATTTTGGGTTCGATTCGATTTCGATCGATTTTGGGGAAGAACATCTCGATTTCGATTATTATTCGATTTCTTTTAAACGTGGGAAGTTGTCCTTAAATCAAGTGCGTATTAATACTCTGGTCTGATTATAAGGGATAAAACATATATTGGCTATTTACCATTAGCAGAGCTTGCAGGAGCAATCCATGGCGTTTCTCGTCAGAGTATGCTGGCACGGAGACATGACTGAACCCATGTAAATATGTGCCAGCCGGCCAGCAGATGTTTACAGCTGTCGTTGTTTACGCGCCTGCCACAATTCACTAGCCCCTAGCTAACCTATTAGCTACACTTGGCTCACACGTCCGTTACCTGTGAAGTCTTGGAGTCGAAGAGGCATAATCTCACGAGCAGCGTTGTTAGCACGCTACACTATGCTTGTCCATTCTTTAAGCCTGGACACGAACATGAAAAGTTTGCGCCCTTTTCCTGACATAATCCCCCACTCGTGTTCAGGCTTGAAAATGCAAGTGGGTCCTTCACTACTTAGTGGATGGTCCGCCTCTCTTTTGAGACAGACCCCTCTTGAAGACCTGCAAACTTCAGTCCCTCACATTTGAGCGTTGGCAACATCATCTTCTTCACTGCTTCGTGAAGCTGTTTGTCTTGTCGAGACATCTCTGCTCTTTTCTTAGGAGAACACTTCGCCCAGTGCATCATGTACCATGTGTGATCAACGTGAGGCACAAGTTGTCCCCTGCCGTCTTTGAGCCACTCAATATCGAGAAGGTTGTAGCGTTCCGTGATTTCTTCCATCATACTGTAGGGTTCGCATCTTCTTTTGTTCGTGCCCGGATGCTCCCTGGTCAAATTGATTGGGTTCGAGATGATTTTGCTTAATAAAAACTTTTACTGCGTTAGACTTACATGGGGCGCGAGTGGTCATGGGGAAGCCATGCCACCGAGTGAGACAGAGAGCTGACCGGAAGTTTTCCACATGGCCTTCCGCCTGCGGCGCTCTAGGGCGCTGGAGGGCGGAAGGTGTTGAAATAATGGGCGTTCAGTTGCCATCCCAACACTATCCCCCTCCCCGATACTGAGAGGAGCCAATGCGAGCTGGGCGAGGCCACGCAAGCTTACAGGGAAAAATTGCTCAAAGAGCTACTGACAACAATCTTAAACTCCTTGCAGGTACATACAATGGACACATGCAAGACAGGTTTAACCGCGCAGCCGATTGGCTGCCAAGTCTTACGCTGCGCACTGCGCATGATATAAAAAATGCTTTGGTCTAGGATTAACCGCGCTGCCGCTTGGCAATCAAAGGTTACGCTGCACAGAATACAATGAAATGCATGCTGAGAAAATCTAACCGCGCCGTCGCCTGTCGATCAAAATTACGATGCGCTTTTACAATGAAGGAGACTTAGTCCATTACATGTTGAAAAAAAAAACACTATGCGCTCTGGGGGATGCGACTTAGTTTTTGGCACAAGGTTACACATGGGTGCTTCCCGGATGGTACGACTTAGTTCCTGGAGAAGTCACAGAAGTTTCTTCAGGCTTTTCACTTAGGAGTGCTGGAACTTGGAGTCTTGGAGTGTCCGCCTGGGTGAGCACCGTCTTGCTTCTTGTGGAGTTGTCGAGTGGATGAAGTGCACGAGCTTGGGTGTCGGGGTGTTATCTTGCCGGCTTAATTTGAAGGAAAGGTGGACAGTGCCCTGCAGTCATCGAGGTTTGAAGCAAAAGTGGGTCTGTGACTGCGTCCGAAGTTTGAAGAAAGGTCCACATCATCTGCAGGCAAGTCATGTTTGAAGGCTTCCTTCACCCTGGTCCCCAGCATTCATCCGAATGTATGCTACCCCAACCTTGAAGTCTGTGAGACCTGGCGTGACTCACTTGACCCAAAAATCCAGATGATTGCTTGAATTAATTCTGCAACCAATCTCCCAGTCCTCATCTTCGATGTCGAAAAGAAGACTGTCTCCAGTATGATTTATCATCATGACGTAGTTGTCAAGAAGAGCTGGCTTTTTCGTTACTCTTTTCTGTCTCCTGACAGGTTCTGCCGCAGACGTGCTGGGTTTTGGCTCGTTCACGTCGTCATTTGAGCCTGATGAATTGTTTTCATCGGCGCACCAGTCCGGGTCAGACTCCGGTCCTGAATCCGAAGAGTTTGAAGCTTGCTCCCTCTCGGAGTCCTCCCGGTCTGAATGGCCATCCGGCGTGGGAATTGCTGGTGCCAGCTGTTTAGCTTGAGCCTCTTGGTCTTTCCTACTCATGGTGATGGGATCCCAGTACGGCTCCATATCCATGCTGTTGATGGTCCTGTGGTCCCTGACGTCATGGATGGAGGTTATCCTGTAGGTTGCCTCACTCTTCTTCGCCGTTACTCGGTAGGGTGCCTTGTAAATCGGGTCCAGTTTACGATTGTTGCCTTTGTCGGCGTCATAAAGGACATGATTACGAATTTTGACTAATTCGCTGATCTCGTACTCTGCTTTCCGGTGAGCTGCATCGTAGTTGATCTTTGAAGATCTTGCCGCCTCTGCGAGATGAGCTGCAGCAAGGTCTCTTGCTTTTTCCATCTCAGTTTCTGCTGTGCCGCATACTCTTGTGGAGTGATGTCAGCTGTCTTGTCTGGGAGGCTTAGCACATAGAGGGAACTCTGGAGTCTTCTCCGTACATCAGGTGGTAGGGCGTTTCGCCTGTACTTACGTGGGGTGCACTATTCATTGCGTACTGCAGAGTCTCGAGAAGGCCCCATGAAGTTTCGTGGTCCTGTAGGAAAGCTCTTAGACATCCTTTCATGGTCCTGTGGGCCCTCTCAGTCGCATTCAACTGAGGATGATAGGTGGTAGTGCGATGGTGCTTGATTCCTGTCACCTCTAGGAGGCTGGCGAACACTTTGGCGATGAAAGCCGGCCCATTGTCGGCGATAATTATCTCTGGGGGTCCATGCTTCCCTATGAAGTCCTTTTGAAGTTCCCGAGCAGCAGTGTGAGCTGTGGAATTCTTCGTCGGGATGAGCCAGATGTGCTTGGAAAACAGGTCCATCATAGTGAAGATGTACGTGTTGCTGTTCGTCGTTTCGGGTAGTGGACCGACGAAATCGATCCCCAAGACATGGAATTTCTTGCTGGCGATGACTGGCTGCATGTTGCCTGCTTTTCTCTGTGAGACCGTCTTTGCGGTTTGGCATTCGTGGCAGGAGCACACGTAATCCTTGCAGTCGCTGAAGAGTTTCGGCCAATGGGTCACTCCTCTGAGTCGCTGCATTGTCTTAGTGACTCCCAGTCTTTGTGGTCGTGACAATTGAACAAGTACCTGTGCCGCAGGGACTTTGGCACATACAGCCTCCATGCTTTCTCTGGTAGACCGTGCGTCTTGACGAGTGGGTTGACGTAGTATAGGTGACCAGACTCATCCACGGTGTGCTGCCGTCTGACTTGTACAACGTGGTTGTGCGTTTCATGTTGGCCTGCTTGTTCGGGTTTGGTCAGGGTCAGGACAATCCTTCGGGCGTTCTTGTCTTGATTTTGAGCCTCTAGGAGCTGGGTCTTGTCCCTGATATCCAAGATAGGGTCATCTCTGATGAACATCATGGGGTTTCAGTTGTCGTCCAGGTGATCCATGATGGCCTGCTGAATGTTGATGGGTTGGTTGTTCGTCTCTTGGTAGAAAGTCAAAATCGGGAGTGTCTCGTTCGTTTTATCGTCCTCTTTTTCATCGGAGCTGTGAGCTGCCGGATTTCTGGATAGAGCGTCAGCGATGACGTTTTGAGTGCCAGGCGGTGGATTACGTCGATATCGTGAGTCTGAAGCCTGATCGACCATCTGGCTGTCCTCCCTGTCGACTTGTGATTTGAAAGAATCCACTTCAGCGCCTGGTGTCAGTGATTAACAAAAATCTGAAGCCGGCTATGTAGGTCTCCCAGTGTTCCACTGCCTCCACCGCGGCTAGGTCTCCCAGTGTTCCACTGCCTCCACCGCGGCGAGAGCTTCTAGCTCGAAGGCGTGGTACCTACGCTTCCTGTCCCTGAGCAGCCTTCTCCAAAACTCTATTATCTTCCTTTCGCCGCTGATGCGCTGTGTGAGGACTCCTCCAAGGTCTTTTCCTGACGCATCGCTCTCGATGACGAAGGTCTCTTCAAAGTTGGGAAGTGAGAGAATGCCCGCCTCCAATAGCTTAGTCTTCAGTACTTCGAATGAAGACATGTTCTGCGGTCCATTTGTACGGGACGTCCTTCTTCATCAGCTAATGAAGAGGAGCGGCAGCTTTGGAAAAATGCCTGATGAATTAATTCTGAAATAATTACATAGGCCTAAGAATGCTTGGAGCTCTTTCTTGTTGGTGGGACGTGGGACGTTCCGGATCTCCGACATATGGTCTTTGGTCAGAGAGATGCCGTCAGTGTTAACTTTGAGTCCAAGCTCTGGAATTCCGAAATGACATTTTTTACATTTTAAAGTAAAACCTGCTTTCCGTAGTCTGTCAAAGATGGCGGTAAGGGCTTGCTTGTGTTCTTCCCACGTCTTCGTAGCCACAATAATGTCATGTATATAGATGATACAGACGTGACCTATGAGGTCACCGAGAACGTAGGTCATCGCTCGTTGAAATGCCTGGCTGGCGGTTTTAAGGCCGAAGGGAAGAACCTTAAATTTGTAACTACCTTTATGACAGAGAAAGGTCGTGCAATCTTGGCTGTCTGGATGGAGAGGGATTTGGTGAAACCCCTGTTCACCATCCAGGACCGAGATGTACTTTGTGCCAACTAAAAAATGAAAGATTTCATCAGTTTTCGGTATCGAGAATTTGTCAACTTCAATCTGTTTGTTGAGAAAACGATAATCGAGAATGGGACGGAATCCTCGTCCGCTTTTCTTACGCTTAAGAAAAAATGGTGAGCCCCATTGGCTTTGCGTCTTCTCGATCCGACCTGATCGTTCGAGCTCGTCGACCATCTCCCCAATCTCTTTTTTTGATCTGTGATGACGCTGTGTAAGCTCATAGATGGGTTTGGCCTCTTCATGAAGTTTGATTTTGTACTCCTTGTCAAGAATCTTTCCTGGTTTTCCTGGGAAAATGTCAGAGTAGTCTTCGAGTGAGCCGAATTGTTCATCTGACAGTTGGTTAAGTTTCCTCTGCCCAAGTTCTGTCTGCACAAACCAAGCTGAATTCTGGATTGACGTCACTGGGTTGGCTGCATGAGCAGATAGACGGAAAGACTATCTGACGTCAGCGTCGAAGTTCCCCATGGCGTTGACATGGTCTACATGGAGTTTGACCTTGACCATGTAGTCTCTTCCTAGTCGATGGCGAGGTCTTGATACACTGCAAAGGTCTGGTCCAAGTGACGTCCTTGAGTAACGATGCGAAGCTTGACTTGACCTATTGCAGGCTTGCCAATTCTTCCATCGGCGTAGGTCAGTGGGTGGCCCTTGTGCTTGTCTAGACGATTAGCAGCAGAGGGGTGTATGGTTTCTAGCCATTCCAACTTTATTGCTGATTCTTCGCTGCCAGAGTCCCAGCCGCTGTAGAAGCTTGTGCCGGTGACCACTGTATGCATTGAGTGCATGCTGCGAGGTGGTCCGACATACATGGCTGCGTTCTGTGCTCCCTCTGTGGGTGCGCTGTTGCCTCTTGGTTGGCGTGGCCTCTCGCAGAAAGCTGAGATGAGCCCCATTTCCTTGCAGTTGTAACATTCAACCTGCTTGTGCCAAGGCAATGGACTTGACGGAGGTCCTCTAATTGAAGATGTTCGGTCGGTGCGTTGCTGTTGACGGGGCTCATCCGACTGATGATTAGTTGGTTGAGGTGCGAATGGAGCTGCTCCAGCGTTTAGCTGTTGAGGCTGGCTTTCGGGGGTCTAGTATGCTGTGGCTGAGGTCTGCGCTGATTCGTCTGCTGCGTAGTAGAGCTGGCTCTCTGCGCTGAGTTGGCTTCGGCTCTCTTTTCTGGGAATCGAACATAGTTCGGTCTTGTCCTGATTTTTCCCAGCAACTGTTGTGGAGTGGCAATGTCCATCATGGCAAAGTGCATTCGCAGGTTACCAGTAAGCTGTGCGATGATCATCTGGACTTGCGTGGAAGGCTTGAGTCTGGATTCCATTTTGTTGAGATGTTTGCGCAGTATGCACAAACTCTTCTGGAGGATCGCCTTGCTGCTGCCTGGTGGTGATGACGAAGGCCATGCGGTCTGCATCTGATATTTGCTTCTTGAAGGTTTCTCTGAGAAGTTGACTTGCTTCTTGCCAAGAAGTTGGCTTGTCGACTATGGCTTGCCACCAATTTCTATATTTGCCCTGAAGGCAACTTTGAAGTCTGAACTGAAAAAGTTTACATTCAATGGGCTTACCTTCCAGCTCCGCTGACATGATATCCAGCCACTTGGAAAGATTCGTTTCGTCACCTAGTGCAAAACTCTTAAATTTAGTAGCTGCCATGGCTGCTGCAAAATCTGTAAACATTCCGACCTATGTGTTGGCTGCAGTAGTTCTACTCGCCACAGTCATGCAGGGAACATCATGGATGTTCTGAGAATCAACATGGGTTTGACCGGCATAGATTGCTAAAATAGGTGGTACATAAGTCAAGTTCTGGTGCTGTTCATCTGCATCAACATTTAAATTTGATGGTCTGGTATTGATTTGATTATCACCAGTGTACTCCTGATTTGCTGCATTAGTACTAAAAAATTGGGTAGGGGGCACCAAAAAATCATTTCTGTGTGAAATATTGCAGGTTGTAGCAGTGGTTTTGTTAATAGCTGAGCTAGTGCCAATGTTTGAAATATTCCCTCTAATGCTTCTCAAGTTACCATTCATTTCCCCTTGGAAGTACTCATTAGCGTCTAAAATTACCTGCCTGCGATCAATATCAGCTACTGACAATGATTCTTGCTCTAAAGCCTTGCCAATCCTGTTTCCTGAAAAATTTCATGGCATTACTCTTAGGTTTCCATGTGAATCCTCTTGAAGGTAATCATTGGGATTTAAATTATTGGCCTTTGCTCTGCATTAACTCTAGGCAAATTTAAATCACTAACGTCAAAATCATTTACGACTGTGTGGTGTGCTAGATAACTTTTCCGTTCGCGTGGTGCACCATACATTGGGAGTGGCATGTCGCTTGTGCGCATGCGCGATGCATGAGCATCGTTCAGTACCTCGTTTGGCTTGGTGCAATCATTACCACTGTTTACATTTGAAAAATCTCTAGTTTGCAATACCATGTCACGTTTAGCACTCTCAGTCTGCACACTAATGTCTAGCAATTCCTGATCAAGCTTTCCCCAAGTCAAAATTTGGTGCTTCGCTCAATTTATTTACGATGCGTCTGCCTGATTTTGTTTTACTAGTCCGACGTGGCATGCCATCTAGCGGCGCTGTCGGTAACTGTGGTGTGCTGGCCGTGACGTCACTAGCTTGGATGCGAGGCATGCTTGAGGCTGCTAAAGCTAAGTCTAGTTAGTAATTTCCGCCCGATCCATCCAATAAATCATTGTGGTTACGATTAAAAGGGTTAGGTTGAAATAAATCTCCGCTTGGAGTGAATTTGTATGGAGGATCCATCTCGTCTTCATGGATTTCAGAATGCGAATTTGCAAAAATCCAAAATGGTGGCGCTCGGATCTAGATCTGTCTCAATGAATGAATGACAGATGGCTACGCTTCCGTCTTTTGCAGTGACACAGTTCATGAACTAAGTCTCAGATTGATAAAAAAAAAAAGCGCTTGAAAATTCAGTTCTTCGTTTCAATAAATGCATCAGTGCATGAATAAACATTGGTAAATCTTCGATCGGCAAATTTCAAACAGCAAATAATTAGTAACACAGGGGATTCCCTGGGACTACTTCTTTACGACGCCATGTTCCAACTTCTCCATGTTAGAGTCTCATAGGTGATTTGGTCACCTCGCGTCGATCGTGAAAACGAGTTAAAATGCCAAATAAACAAACAGTTCATGTTTCAATAAAAGGCATTATTGCTACATAAATTCGCTGCTGGGGTCCCTCCAGAATAATCATTTGGAACGATCTCACCTCATTTTATCCTGCTTGCTTGTTTTACAGTGCCATCTCCGGTCCAACACAAAAGGTTACAGCCGACGATGTCAAAGTTTATGTCTACCAGTCAAGTGTCCGATCGCTGAATTTCCACTCTATCTTCGATTTTTCCTCCTGAGGGCGCCAATTTTTCTTCCTTCGGGCACCAATTTGTAGGGTTCGCATCTTCTTTGTCCGTGCCCGGATCCTCCCTGGTCAAATTGATTGGGTTCGAGATGATTTTGCTTAATGAAAACTTTTACTGCGTTAGAGTTACATGGGGCTCGAGTGGTCATGGGGAAGCCATGCCACCGAGTGAGACGGAGAGCTGACCTAAAGTTTTCCACATGGCCTTCCGCTAGCCAGCGTGCGGCGCTCGAGGGCGCTGGAGGGCGGACCGTGTTGGGATAATGAGCGTTCAGTTGCCATCCCAACAATATTAGGCACATTCCCTTCTACATCTAGGTGTTCAGCTGCTTGTTGCACTTCTGCAACCGGCGTCGGGTACGGCTCTTGCACTGGCTCATTACGATCTAGTGTGGCTGAATTGACTCGTATAGTCTCTTTCATTTTCGGCTGCTGATCAGCTTCCGCCACTATTGCTTCTTCAGCGTAGCGTCCCTTGGAAACGGCATCCATCATTGTATGCTTTTCAGCACCATGATCCACCACAACTCTCGTCTTTTCGTCTGTATTACCAAAAGCTGGTTTCAAAATCTTCCTCAAGCTTCTAGAATCTATCTCATCTTTCCGAGCCAATCTTCTTCCACAGTCAATCTCCGCCTCTTCAACAAACATGCAGTATTTGTCAGGTGTGCTGGTGAGAGAACCAGTCGCTGCGATTGACTTGGCACCTTTCCCCACTATTGGCTTGGTCGATGACTGTCGATTCTGGTTTACTTGGTGGACCAGTTCGTTTCGACTTCTTTTTCCTGTGCTTGGGCTTTTTCCTATGATTTCCGTTTGGCTCAGTCTGCACAGCCTTCGTGGCACCCGGTACCACATCGACTTGGCTTGCAGGTTCCAGGTTGACGACTCATCTTGTAAAGATGAACTTTTGCTAGGTCCGCTAGCCTTTATTTTCTGGCACTCTCTAGCATATTGGCCGACACAGTTGCAGGAAAAACACTTCTGTTTCCGTTTGTTTCTTACTGGCTCCCTTTTCATCTGCACTTTGTAGTACGCTTTTGCACCAATTTCCTCACCTTTACACTTCCAGCAGAAATGTTTCCACATCATCGGACGTATAGTGTTCCCCTTTAAAGTAGTTGAGGAGTACTTTTTCATAAGTATTTGGTAGCCTCAAAGTATTATCCATGCAATGAACTCGTCAGTCAGATCAGTACATCCTGCCGCTTTGGCCACTGGAGCTAGTTCACGTACTCTTTTAATGTAACCACGTCCGTCCACGTATATATTTTCTTCTTTTCGTTTCCTACAGTGCCATAGGTTTTTGAAAGCAAAAAGTTTCCTTAACTTTATCTTCTCGGCAACACTCTCTTGCGGCGTATCCCAGAACTCTTTAGGATTCTCGATGTCAGCATAAACATTTTGCAAATATTCCGATAGCGTTAGCATCAATGTTAATGTGCATCTTCCGGATTCCTCTCTGTATTTAGGTAGTAACGGGCTCAAAACAGTTGGCTTACTTAACTGTACCCTCTGCATACTTCTATAAAGTTTTCTTTTCCAAGATGGAATACACTGAAGTCGCCCAAGTATGATAATTCGTATCATCTAGTCTGGTAATGCCAAATACGCGGCTGCCCCGTTCGTCCCGTTTGACGACGCCATAGCTTTTTCCGGGTCTTCCCGATCGCCGGAGCTTTCTGTTGCTGACTCACAGATCTTTCGCCGATGAACGTAAAGCCTTAACTTTCTTCAAAAATTCCGGAAATCTTCATATTTCTTTTTGAATTTTTCGTCGTCATGGCTGGCAAGATGGTTGACTAGTTTTCCTTTAAATGTACTAGCCTAATCAGGCGTTCAATTGCTCGGCCATGATCAAAGCCTTTTTCGTTCTTTCGTGAACGTCAACAAACAAGATGGCGACTCCCGCTGCTCCAAATCGCGGTAAACACGCTGTACTTTGTCCGTTTTTTTTTTCCCTTTCACTCCATTAAAATCAATCCACGGTTGCTGGGCCCATAACCTTGTGTGAAACGTGGGAAGTTATCCTAAAATCCAGTGCGTATTAATACTCTGGATAAAACCCATATCGGCTATTTACCATTAGCAGAGCTTGCAGGTGGCGTTTCTCGTCGGAGTATGCTGGTACGGAGACATGACTGCACCCATGTAGATATGTGCCGGCCGGCCTACAGATGTTTACAGCTGTCGTTGTTTACGCGCCTGCCATAATTCACTAGGCCCTAGCTAACCTATTAGCTACACTTGGCTCACACGTCCGTCGCCTGTGAAGTCTTGGAGTCATAACATCACGAGCAGCATTGTTAGCACGCGACACTATGCTTGTCCATTCTTTAAGCCTGGACAGGAACATGAAAAGTTTGGCCCTTTTCCTAACAATTTCGAAATTCAATTTATTTCTTTTTTCGATTTTAAATATTTTGTTTTTCAATTTGTATCTATAAGGCCTTTGAAAAATTATGAAGTTTCAGTCATTACATTCCTGTAAACTAATATTGCTCTAATACTTGCGGACTAAATTTTGAATTGTGTGTTCATTTATTATGCATAACTAGATTTTGGTATTAAAACAAGGTTAGAAAGCAAGTTTCCACCTTCCCCCCACCCTCCTTTTGAATAGCACAGTCCTTAGACTTTATGTAGTCAAATTAACTCCATACATTATGCAAGTTGGCCAATTATTGCCAATAGTTGATTGTTAAACTTATGATTTATAAAAATACTCGACTTCAATAATGACTCACAACTAATTGACGTTGTTGCAAATTTTCGATAGTTAATTAAACACCCGTTGTTATGTGTTCAAACGCCGACTATCTTCATCTGGCTTCCTGCGTTCTGAACACTCTACTGCATCGGATCGGTCATTGTTTTTTTTTTTTAACAATTTCCATTTTATTAAAGTTGAAGAGTTGTTAACCTAAACCTTACATTTTAGCCTAGAGAATGTTTTAGGATAAGTAAAAACTAACGCTAGGTTTAGAATTTCATTTTCTGGCCGAAGTTGCTTTATTGTTTGGTGAAAAATGTTTTCCAAACTTACCATTGCAGTTTATTCACTCTTAATCTATATATATTTTATATTTTTCATTGTTGCAGATATGGAGAAAAAGGTGGGGTAAGCAACATGGCTGTGATGGAGGTGACTTTACCTTCGGGCTTCGTTGTTGATAGAAACTCTTTGTCGGCGTTGCATGGTGTTGACAGGGTGAAACGGGTAGACATCAAGGATCAAGATACTGGCGTGACTATTTATTTTGACAAGGTGAGCTATAACTTAATTCCTTTCAACTACTAATATCAGAAAGTGTAAAAGGGTGGTTCAAAGCTATAGAACCTCAAGCGTGCTTGAAATTGTTGTAGGTTTAAGCTTAGTTCAAATTGTTTTATTGCCGTGTCACAAACGTGAAAATTTTTCCAAACTTTAATGTGGCATGTACATACGTAATAGTTTTTAAATATTGTTAACGTTTTGTACGCTTAGATTTCAAGGTAAAGGATATTTACCATTCCAAATTTGCAAGGATATTGGAACGATAAATATCCTTTACTTTGAAATCTAAGCGTACGAAACGTAAACATGGACTCAAATTTTCAAAGTAAACGATATGACATTTTTTAATTTTTTAATTTTTAAATATTGAAATTACTCCAAATTATACAAGGATAAATCTTGGGACAACCACTAATCTTCATGTCTCTCCACTGCAAGTATCTGGCACACATTCGGAGAACAAACACTTCACTTGGTTTTAGCACACACTTTGTACAATAATGGTAGTTGTTCACGTGCTGCGATTTATAAACGTTAATAATATTGAACTGAATTCAAGATTATCTAGACACACGCTAGTGTGTCGCACCAAGTTAGGCAACAATCATCACAACAAACATCACATCAGTTCAATTATCGAGGTTGTAAACCATTGTAGCGCGTCGCCATCGCATCCGCGTCTTATATCTTGAAGCATGGTAGGGCACAGTTCAGGTACTTGTTGAAATTGAGAGCAATGACCCACCTGACAAAAATTAACTCGTGTAGGAATGCCAGCTAAGCTGCTTTCAATGCAAAATGTGACCCTCAATAACATTGTAAATGTGTTAGCTAGCTAATTCGCTCATCCCCATGTTAAATCCCATAGGGTGATTAATTCATCGATACCGAGATAACGGGGAGGCTTCCAGCTATGAAATTGGACGAATGGGTGCAGTACAATACGAACTGCATACCTTTTTATGTTTTGGACCCTGGGAGCGTATCAGGGCTGGCGTGGGAGGGCATGTAAGTACGAAAATATTGTTATAACCATTGTTAGTATTGTCGGCATCGTCTCTCATTGGACGGCCAAAGTTCGGACAATGAGAACGTGGATACTGACGTACGTGCCTAGACACACACTAGTGCATCACGATAAATCTAATCAACGTTGGAAAGAAATTGTATTCATGTCCAATTCACGAAAAATGAACCAACTGTAAAAACAAAGCAAAATAAGCAAAGCCAAAAACTGGTAAAGAGGCCACTAAGTTGAGAGTGGTTCGGCCCTTCAAAGGAGTGATAACAACACACCAAAACTAACTAAATATTGCAATATAAATTAGAACAAAATTAAAACCAAGCCAAAAAGCTATAAAAAGGTGACTAAGTTGAGAATGGTTCGGCCTATAGCAAAAGGTAGTAGCAAATTGTTGAAAACCAATTTCTTGTTGTCGCGGCACTTTATACGTAGTACACATCTGCACAGTAGTGGAGTTGAGCCAATACACAATTTAAAAAAAAGGCGTGATATCATCAAAAACCAAAACTGGTAAAAGGGGCCGCCAAGTTCTGAATGGTACGGCCCTTCAAAGGAGTGATATCAACACACCAAAACATTCGCCAATGAATCACACCGACAGTAGTGGCGCCAGCCAATTCTAGATAGGGGGGGCAAAGAAAACGAACATTTTTTGTTTATATGTGTACTACTATAGCAGGGGCCCGGCGAAACCAGCTAGGGGGTGTGGGGGAGTGCTGTATGTTCCCCTAGCGTAAAAGCTGAAGCATTTTACGCCATTTGAGGGCCTATTTTGGGCTTTCCGAGACATGTTTGCACCACATTGTTAAGCGAATGTCGGATGTTTTTCGTAAACATTCTTTAGCATGAGAGGTCGTAAAAACCTAATTGTGACCAAAATTCTGTTTTTTTTCACATTTTATTTACAAATTAAATTAACTGATGAATTAAATTTTTTTTAAATATTATTAAATTAACGTTAACTAACACTGAATAATTTAGGTTTGAAAAATATTTAACCATAGCAAGAACACACAGTTGGCCGTCATTCATGTTGTGCGTTGGGCTTTTAAAATCGGGCCTTCTCCTTTTAGAAATAACTGGCAAGACATATGATTGTCATCCCAAACGTGTCTCATAACTAAGATGCCTGTCAAATCATGGAGTTGACGGTCTAATTTTCCGTTTAGCCACTTACTGTACACAATTTTCGCTCAGTTCATTGGCATCACGTATTCAAATGACGAAAACTTAACAACTTTTGTTTTGTACATATTCAGTTAACGTTTCTGCATTCACTAAGACAGCTATTAAATATGGAGGTTATGAGGGACTACTCAAGCAAAACGGCAAACTCGTATTTTGAGCATTTCCACCCCTAATTTGTAAGAATTTTATGTCATCGTGTGGACTCAGTCTTCCGGCTGTTCCCCGACGATAATCTCGGTTACTCCCCGACAG
>JAHWFP010149334.1:23221-37223 GCA_023313725.1 Lithobius niger
GAATGTTTTGGTGTGTTGATACCACTCCTTTGAAGGGGCGAACCATTTGGAACTTGGCGGCCCCTTTTACCAGTTTTGGTTTTTGATATGATTACAAACTTCTGATTGCATACTTTTCGTAGAACTTTAGCTTATGCCTTTCATACTGCTTGGAACTACGGCCTCATTTCCTAAATTGCCAACAAATTTGGTCTGCAGAGCATAGCAGACCATTGGTGTGACTTGTGGTCGGTGTAGCTAAGACTTTGGAGTGGTTCATCTGGCTGTTACATCCTCTTCCACAAATGGTGCGTAATTCTGCATAACAGTATCACAATATGTTGGAAGCATGTGGTGTGGTGAGAGACAGCCAATCAGTAGTGTTTGAGAATACTTTAAATAAGCCACAAGCTAAGGCCACAGAAAGAAAATTAAGAATTTTGCATGGGAAATTGTATACCTTTTAATTAATTGATTCCCCTATCTTTTTTTAACTGTACATTTGTGTTACACTGATATTTAGTATGTAGATAAGTGCTGGTACATTGCTGAAGGGGGAATCCAGTTGCAATTTAAAACATCCTATTTTTGATTCATTTAGTAAGTTTCTTAAATTATCAAGTAAGTCATTAAAAAGCCAAGAAAGTGCACAAATATACAATTCTAAGGCTTTTTAATGACTAGCTGATTTTGATGCTTTTAATTTCTTATCATCTTTCTCAAATTATAATTTCATTATACCAGTTTTACAATTCGATATACAATCAAATGAAATATGTGGTAATTTTGAAACTTTCGGCCTCTGAAACAAGATGCATAGCAAGGGCATATAAAAAAAATGCTTTGTTTTACAGGAGAGCCCGCGTTTCCAAAAATTGTGCGCGTCATTTTTTTTATGACTTCGCTTCGCCTTCGAAATAAATGGCGCACGAGGTCTACCACAATTTAGCGTAATAGGTAAATGCAGACTGGCAGATGGCAGTTACACTCTCTCTGTTCGTCTGCCTAAGTCGATAGAGGGCTTTACCGAAGATTAAAAATAACTATGACTTCGTTAAACTACGACCAACCTCCCAAAAATTTTTTTTTCACCTCTACAAGCTAAACATTTTTTTGTATAAAAAATAAATATAAAATCCGCCCCGCCCGCGTGTTGCTTTGAGATGTGTTCAAAAGTGGTTCTATTTATTTTAAGCCTGTTTGATTTGTATTGTTGGCTGTTGCAATCGGTTATCAAAACTGTACTAAAATTGGTTTTCTTTCCAGTTGGACAATAATCTGGTGTGTCCTACTATTAAGGCTTACCGAGTGTTCCGAGTGGCTAAACAAAAGCAGACGGCTGTGTATGTGTACGATTATTATGATCAAGGTAGGATTGTTTTAATTTTTTTTGTGACTTTTACCTTTACAGGTTTTAAGCTTGAATTTAGTTTGGTCGAGGGGGAATTAGCTTTAGGCAAATGGCATAAAGTGCATTTTTGTATTGTATAAAGTAGCCATAAAATCAGCTCTATTTATTAATTTTATTTGTGGGGTGAGCTGATAATTCCACGCGCAGCAAGACTGACTGTAAAATGCAATTATGTGAGCTAACAAAGAATTTACTAAAGCAATACACATAAAAGATTCGCAATTTCCATTTATTTTGCAAACCGTATTAATTTTTCTTTATGGTTGGATAAGGAATAACCAAAGAACAAAATAAAAATATTTAAATTGGTCTACTTGTTAGCATAACTAACATAATAAAAACAGTAAAATACACCACCAGAGTGACAAAACTATGAGGTGGGAAGGGAAAAGTTTAAGCTGCCAAATAGCAATCCAGCTTAGCCTTGCAAGAGTTCAGGCAAGGGGCACACACAACTTCGTGGGGAAGGCATTCCAGGCAATAGGTTGAAAAAAGAACCACGCAACAGGGTGCAAGCATATGGTTTGTGAAATTTGTGGGGATGGCCCCTAGGTTGACAAAGAGCTTCTCTTGGGGAGTTTATCAAGCTGATGCACAATCTTGTAGGTCTAAAGAATGTCACCTCTCAGCCTCTGCTTTCTCAGGGTTTGAAGGTTCATGACCTCCAGTCATTGCAGGTACGGGAGGTCACGAAGGCCAGGGACAAGTTTCGTGGCACGCCTTTGTACTCTCTCACTGATGGTGCAGTCTTTGACTAAAAATGGACACCATGCCTAGACACATTAGTCCAGATGTGGGCGGACAAAAGAGGTGTAAAGCATCCTCATGGTGGCAACATTAAGGAAAGAGAAATGGTGCCTAATTTGGCCAAGGGCACTGTTATTTCAGGCAACTGTCGATAATGACACCAAGCGATTTGATTTGAGTGGAATGCTTTAGGGCAGTACCATTCAGAAGGTAGGTGTGCTGAGGATTGTTATGGCCTAAGTGGAGCACTTCACACTTATCAGCGTTAAAAGAGAGTTTGTTAACAATGGCCCATTGTTGGATGGCATTCAGGTCACGCTGGAGGACCACGACATCAGAGCTGGTTGTTAGCCTCCTGAATATCTTGGAGTCATCTGCGAAAAGGTTGCATAAGGAAGCAACAACACCAGGGAAGTCGTTAACATACACAAGGAAAAGGAGGGGTCCGAGAACGGTGCCCTGGGGCACACCACTCCTAACAGGCTGCCATGTAGAGCAATCGGATCTTAAGTTATTTTGCTCACTTCTTCAGATGCTTAATTATCAAAAGTAAAGTAAGTCATTGTTGGGCTTGCACCAAGGTTTGTATAATCTGTAATGCAATCAAGCAGTGAGTTAGCAGGAAATTACGTGGCTGATATGATTCATCGTCATGATAGCGGTCATGTTGCTTGATAGAGAGGAAAATTATGTGAATGGGACATCACTACAGATGACGATAAAAAATTGTGCAGGAAAGTAAAAATAAAAACAGGAGAAAATAATTGGGAAAAGCAAATTAGCGAAAATATACAAGATTCTCATTACACATCCCTGAATGGTTAGACATCCTGGAATGGTGGATGACGTCTTGTGGTAATTTCTCAGAGAGCCGCGTTTGTAGTTTACAACCCATTTACCTTAAAGCTGATTGTTACCGACCATTTAATCGTTATTTAAGAGTGACCCATTGGGGGGGGGGGGGGGATGTGTTGGGAACAGCTTTAGCATATAGGGTTGTGATCAAGATAAGTCTGAGCTAGGCGGAGAAGTCCAATTTGTAATAGGATTTCGGGTAGCAAACCAGGAAACCTGTTTTTCACACAACCCCTCCGTGGTAAATGCAGTAGGTTCTAGGCTGGAAAAGTCCTGAAAAAATGTTTTGAGCCCTTGAATACTCATGGAATTTCTTACTATCTGCAAAATACTTACCTTCAGTACTTGCCTCCTGGTGGGGATAACCCCATTCGCTTGTGAGCACGCGTCGTTCCCTGCCAAACAATGGCTGACGATCGTTCACAACACGGAGAGGAAGAAAGTCGTAAAGATCCGGATGATCGGGACAGAACAGGGTATGACGAGGTATGACGGGTATGACGAGGACTTCAGGAAGAGGTCGAAAAACTTCTTCTGAAGGGGGCACTGGAAGAGGCGCCTCTGAATTCAAGGGATTCTAGAGTCCGGCCAGGGTCATACCGAAGAAAAGGGGGGGGGGGGGGGGGAGACACAACTCATCTTCAACCTCCGGATCCTCAACAGTCGCATTCGGAAGGAGCATTTCAAGATGGAGACAATAGGATCAGAGAGGCGCTGCAGGAAGGAGAATTCACTGTGTCAGTGGACTTAGAAGACGCACACCTACCTGCACATCCCGCTCCACAAAGAAGTTCGTCACCTCTTCAGGTTCAGGTGTGGGGACAGGTCTTTTCAGAGTACGACGCTTCCTTTCGGCCTTTCTACAGCGCCTCAGGTCTTCACGAGGATACTAAGACCTGCCTTAGCTCATTTCCATCAAATGCACATAAGAGCACATGCATACCTCGACGTCTGGCTGCTACGACATATGTTAGAATACGTTTTGAACACTCACCTGCAGACTTGCCTGGGACTGTTCAGACGTCTAAGCCTAAGAGTGAAAGTCACGAAGTCCAGGTTCCTCCCACAAGTGTTCACATTTCTAGGAGCGGACTTCAATTTTAAGAATTGCACGATTCGACCGTCCCGAGAACGAGTCTCCAAAACAGTAGAGGCTGTAAGGGAATTGGAGAGGGGGAGAAACAATAACAGCACGGGACCTGGCGTCAGTCATTGGGAAAATGGACTCAACAGCTACTCTCGTTCCACTGGACCGGTGGAGGGTCAAGCCTATCAACTGGTTCAGGAAAGAGGAATGGTATCCGAGAACTTCGTGGGTGGAAGTCATTCGGATGGAAAACCTCCCAGACTTAACCTGGTGGACAGACAGGAGAAACTTGCAAGGTGGGGTTCAGCTACGAGAACCACAAGTGGACTCGCTCCTGTTCATGGACGCGTCGATGGACAGCTGGGGTGCACACTTACGGTATGCAGCAGCTTCCGGGAAGTGGTCGACGGAGGAACGAGCGCTCCACATAAACCTCCTAGAACTTCGGGCTGTGAGATTGGCAGTGCAGACTTAGGCCAAAGAACTGATAGGACAGAACGTGGGTGTCATGACAGTAGTGTTGGGCGGTACCCGAAATTTTTGTGACAGTGCCGGTACCAGCCTAGGTACCGTGGTACTCGGTATTTAATGGTTCCTTAAATTTGGCGGTACTTCCTTCGTACCTTTGGTACCAACGGTGTTTTTTTTAAGTAGCATAATCAAACTAATTAAGGTTGGAAATGGAATCATCAATTATCAAAGAAATCATCATTTATGTAGCCCCTCCCCCATCCAAAAAATACACTCAAAAAATAATCACCAAGTAGGCTACTAAACTTTGAACTCAATTTTATTTTTCTGCTGGTTGTAGCATCAAAGTTACACAAATTTGGCTCCACTTTTGTGCGTTGTTTAGAATTCCAATTTTACCATTGTTGATCTTTAACTGTTTATTACACTGCTTTGATCCCTACAACACAAGAACTGACTGAACTATTGTTATAATTTTAGCGCCTTTTTTCATATTAAAATAATACCGGTATTTTAACAATGCACGGTATTTAGTACCATTGCATTTTTGACACCGCGGTACACCGTGAGAACCGGTATACCGCCCAACACTACATGACAGACAACACCACGGCTGTTACCTACATCAAGTATGGAGAGGGCACGCACTCCAAACAACTGATGGAGGAGACATCACGATTGATGGAACTGTGCGAGGCAACGAGTATCACTCTCATACCGAGACACATTCCAGGAAAATGCAATGTTTGGGCAGACGAACTGTCCAGGAAGACGAAGGTCCCAGCAATAGAATGGCGGCTGGGCCCGAAAGTCTGAGCTGCTCTGTTGGAGAAGTGGGGTACACCACTAGTGGACCTATTTGCAACGAAAGTAAACACACAGCTTCCAAACTTTGTTTCACCATTCCCAGATCCCCAGGCATGGACGACGGACGCTCTGTCAATATCATGGAACGGAATGACAGCATATGCTTTGCCCTCATTCTCACTGATACAGCAGGTACTCAACAGGATTCGAAGGGCGTCAGGATCCTTCATTCTTGTAGCTCCCTATTGGCCGGCAGCCACATGGTTTACGGACCTAATGGAAATGAGGAAAGAAGGTCCAATTTTACTTCCTGTGACAGACACTTTTCTATCACAACACAGAGGATGGACGATCCACCCATCCCCAGACATTCTGCACCTTCACAGGTGGCTACTTTGAGGACGAACCTGACGGGAGACGGTTTTTCCGAAGAGGTAGCAGAGAGGATTCTGCAGTTTGTCAGAAAATCGACATCGGACATGTACGAAAGCCAGTGGAAGAGGTGGTTCGCCTGGGTGAAACGACACGATGCTGACCTGTGCAACGCAACCATCTTCAAGTTGACACAGTTCTTGGAGGAACTTTTCAAGAAGGGGTAGTCACCGACGTCCATTAAAGGATATCGTTCAACTCCATCCTGACTTGGCTGGGGAAGACGACTGTAGTTTCAAATCCCATGATTTCGAAGCTTATCGTGGGATTCGAGAACGCTCGTCCAAGAACGAAAAGGATGTTTCCAAAGTGGAGCCTGCCACTGGTACTAACCAGCCTGTCAAAACCCCCATGCAAACCTCTGGCGTCAGCCAGCTTGTCTCTGCTCACTCAGAAGACAGTTTTTCTAGTGGCATTGGCGTCTGCGGCAAGGCAAAGCGAAGTAGCCGCTTTCTCGAAGAAAGAGGGACACATTCGCTTCGAAAGAGACTGGTCGTCGGTATCTTTAGTGTTTCCAGCTAACTTCAGAGCGAAGAACTCAAAACCGAACATGACACCGAAGCCAGTGATTATACAGGCACTGGGTCACAAACAAGCACCAGGGAGTGAGGAGAGGCTACAGTGCCCTATTAGGACGCTGAAGTACTACTTAGACAGAACTGACACAGTCGGCAAACATGGTCCCTTGCAAGACGAAGCATCACCCCTGCTCCTGGATGTTGAGAAGACAACCGGCAAACTCATAAACAAGGCAGTCACGCCTTTCAAACTGGGTGGTTGGATTTGCCAGGTCATTCAGCGGGCATACGAATTGAGCCCAGAGCACAATGACGTACCAAACGAAGTTAGCTCACACGAACTTAGAGCCTTAGCCGCATCATGGGCTTACGGCAGAGGAACACATCTGGACGAGGTGGTAGCAGCATGCAAATGGAGGAGTAAAAATACATTCATAAAACACTATTTGCGTAACACAAATAGGGAAAGCGGTGTCGAAATAGTGGCACAACATGTTGTCGCTGGGACTCAGTAGGACCAGTCGATAACTTAGTGATACACAGTGGAAACACGTGGAAGAGAGGCCTACACACCGGTGAAAGAAACGACAATAACACCAGTGTTAAGCCTTGACGAAAAGTGCCCTGAAACACTGATCCCTAAGAAGAGGCAGTGAACACAGACCACACAAGAGGAAGACAGCACAAAGGAAACAACACACTCAAAGGAAAGGTGAGTCTGATGTTTAGTGGTAATTGGTTTTAGAGAACTAAGAATTGAACTTTCTATGTTAACAACCCACCACCTAGTCCGACAAAGTCAAATGAGTACTGAAGGTAAGTATTTTGAAGATAGTAAGAAGCTAGAATTTTAACCTGTTAAAATTGGTTTCTAGTTGCCTTGGATATCCATTACCTTTTTTATTTGCATTCTTTTTCTCGAATGCTGTTCAATATAGAGAATTTTAAAATTGAGGCAGACCGTCCGAGTCGCTACCCACTGCGCAGCCTCATTCATATAAAAACTCGAGCGAAGCCGAGAAGGCCACCTTTTCTTCTGTACGCTCCCGCTGTTCACATCGATCCGGCTATGCCACGAGCAAAGGGAACACTCAAGGACGATTCCTCCGTTCCGGTTCCCCTTTCCGCCTCCCCAGCTTCGGCGGATCTATCCGCCACTGTAGCTGTAGAAGTCTTGGAACTCTGAGCGGACCGCGAATCCCTGGATCCGCTTTCTCCGCCTACCAACCCGTTCCTCTCAGAGATCTCCGTTCCTCTCGACACAGCCGAGACCTCCCCAATTCTCTGCGGGCAAGTAGTCCGCTCTCCAGACGTCCGTTCCATACAAAACGAACTTTCCAAAGCTAAGGAACGTTATTTTCGTCTGAAGCTTCAGCTCAAGGTTCGCAAAGTAGCAGCCAAGCTTGTGTCCTCTTCCACTACGCAACTCACACCCCTGGACTTGTCATCATGTTCCTCCCGGCACAGTGTTCATTCCGCCGTTCCGGGTCCTTCAGGCCCCCTAACCGGTTCCCAGGTGCACGAACTGATGGATTCATCCCTTCGGACCTTCAAGCGAAAGGCCCCTACGTCGGATTACACTTCAGCATGGCTAGCTTCCACTCAGAAGAAGCCACGTTCCGCGGACGATGTTCCTCGACCGTCTCACCTAATACCTGCCGTAGCTCCACCGCCACAAGAAGAAGATGAAGACCATTATTATTCACCGGATCCATCTCTTCCAGAGTGCTCCGATCCGCCGTTCCTGGGTGATCCAGACCCAACTGACATTCCGCTCCCTGATCTACTGAAGACAGTTGAAAGAATAGTTCCCGACTGTTTTCTCTACAAGCCGTCTCAGTCCGCCCAACCAGCCAATAAAAATCGTGGCTTGGCGACAGGCTTTGGATTTGGTCTACGGGACCAACTTCCATATCAACAACCGTTACTGGGCCAATCAACCACTTTGCTGTCGACACTCCTACGAATCGATGGCGTTTTACTAGGAAACAGTTTCCCTCTTGAACTTGATAAGGAACCACCACCACCACGTCCTGGACGGGAAAACTACTTCTTTCGTCCTATTGGTGAAGGAACGGCAAATCCACATAATTTCGACACGTATCCACAGTCGGAATTTCTCACCGCTGATACCAAACTCAACTACGGTTCTGCCTTGTTCCTCCCACGCCGAGCTGCTGTTCCAGTATATGTGCTACGAGACAACGATCGCATCCAACGCCTAGCTCTGCGCACGGCATCCCAAGCTGACGTCCTGAGCACTGCTGCCAATGCATTATGCGAACGCCTTCACACTGATCCTCCTCTCAGGATACGCGACAGTTAGCGTTCCTTATTCATCAGGTTTTCCGCAAAAGCTGCTTCGCTACGTATCATGCAATGAATCGGTTCACCAGAGCCTTGTTTAATTCAACTCTTCTCTTGCGAGAAATAGCACTCAATACAGCCACGAACCTTCACGTTTCCACCCGTCATTTGCTTCGGAACCAACCGATCCACTAAACGGAATCACTATTCCGAGGTTTGATTCCTAAAGTCGCTCCTCACCTCGACGTTTCCCGAAAACCTCGACCCAACAAGTACCGTCAATTTAAGTTGCAACGTTCTACGCCCACTACGCGTTCCGATACACTCGCTGACAGTTGGCCTGCACACAAGACACCTGAATCGGTTCCGTCCAATCCCCCACGTTCCTCGTCGCCCTTTCCCATCCGTTCCCAAGGACGCGGAAGTGAGCGATCCTTGGGACGTGCCTCTACCCCAGACAGGCGACAATGTGCTTGCTCTCGATCACGTTCACGGAATCGAGACTTACTGACATTCCTCCGCCCCCACAGGTCGTGGGGGGCCGGTTACGTTTTTTCCTGCAAGCTTGGCAAACAGTTACCTGCGATTCCACGATCCTCTCGATCATTTCTCATGGCTTCCAACCGAAGTTCCTGGTTCCTCCGCCTCTACGAAATCCGCCATGGAATTGGGACAAGTGCGGCCCGTTAGCCTTACATCAAGAGATGAGTGCTCTCCTTCACAAAAATGCAGTTCGCATTCTTTAACCGCCGTTCACACCAGGTTTCTACAGCAGCATCTTCCTTTGCCAAAAGAAGTCGGGCGGCACTCGACTGATTTCAACTTGAAACTACTAAACAAATTCATAGTTAATCCCTACTTCCAGATGGAGATTGTTACCTCCATCCGAGACTCATTATGTCGTGGGGATTGGACAGTCTCGCTCGACTTGGGAGACGCATACCTACACATTCCGCTTCATGCCTCTGTCCGCCACCTATTTCGTTTTATTCATGACGGAAGAATTTACGAATTCTGCAACCTACCATTCGGTCTCAATGCGGCTCCTCGCATTTTCACCATGGTCTTGCGCCCCGTCCTTGCTCATCTGCACCAACGAGGAATACGCATTCATGCCTTCCTCGACGACTGCCTCCTACCTCACTCCGATCCGGTAGCAGTTACCAAAAACCTACGATCCGTCACATCTTTTTTCATCTCCTAGGCCTAGGTATCAACCTGCCCAAGTCTCGCCTACACCCAGCCCAGTCCTTTGTGTTCCTGGGCGTCTTCTTCAACATGACTCAGGCTACGGTTATGCTTTCCCTGGAACGTATTGCCAAACACGTAACCTCTGTACGGGCATTCCTCCATCTGCCACGCCATACATTCAGCGAACTTGCCTCCGTTATCAGAACAATCGATTCCTTCGCAGACCTCGTCCCCTACGGTCGCTGAATGGCCCGCCCTCTACACCACTACCGGGCGGACCAATGGGGCGATCCCCGTCTGGCCCTCATACGGCCGCCACGACAACTCCACTCGTCCTTCCCATTACAAACCCTGCAATGGTGGACGGACTTGTTGAACCTCACCGCCTCGGTTCCCCTTCACGAACCAATTCCCCACCTGCATCTGTTCACGGATGCCTCACTCACGGGTTGGGGTGCACACATTGGCAACCTCACTGCATCAGACCCATTGCCGTCTCCACCCCAGGAGCACATCAATCACCTAGAACTTCGTGCGTTCCTACTCACTCTCCAGCACTTTCAAGATCATGTCTCCGGTCGAGTAGTCCAAGTACACATCGACAACACAACCGTTGTTGCATACCTCAGGAAGGGTGGGGGGACACGTTTCCTATCCCTTCATCAGATAACATCGGACTTCTTCCAACTCTGCATTCAACTCAAAGTGGAACTTCTCCCTCTTCACATTCCCGGTTCCCGGAACGTCATCGCCGATTCCTTGTCACGGCGAAACCCGCCGACCAGCGAATGGACCTTGGATTCCAACGTTTGCTCATCCCTGTTTGCGATGTGGGGACGACCAATGGACGACCTCTTCGCCACTCGGTTCAATGCCAGACTTCCCCTGTTCGTCAGTCCGATCCCCGACTCTCGTGCCTGGGCAGTGGATGCACTAACACTAGATTGGAACCTACTCCACGCTTATGCCTTTCCTCCACCACGTCTGCTCCCCATAGTACTACGCAAGATCGCATCATGCCACGGTCGATTCCTTCTCATAGCCCCGGATTGGCCAACAGCAGCTTGGTTCCTGGCGTTACTGAGCCTCCTCATCGACGATCCCCATATTTTGCCCCACAGTCCGCACCTACTCACCCAATCCAACGGCACGATCCACCACCCGAACATCAAGGCACTTCGAGTTCACGGATGGCTACTATCATCCAATTGCTCCGAGCAACTGGCATATTTGAGGATGAACCGTCCGCATCACTTCCCGAGCCGTCCGTTCCTCAACCAATAAAATCTACGACAGTCATTGGAAACAATGGTTTCATTGGTGTCTTACAGAACAAGTCGATCCAGTCCGTCCCCCTATAGAAGACCTCCTCCGCTTCTTGACATCTCTCTTTTATAGCGGCCTACGCGGTTCCACCATTTTGGTATACTGTTCTGCCCTGAACGCCGTATTCAGAGCGGCAGGAAACGAAAACTTGCTTACCGATTATCGCATGTCATCACTGATCCATTGATTTCGTCTTGATAGACTACGCATCAAGCGGCAGTTTCCCGACTGGGTCCAATCCATTGTCTTATCGGCACTCTTGTCTGCTCCTTACGAACCCCTCGGTTCCTCTCGTCTCAGCCACTTGACAAGGAAAACTATGTTCCTCATCGCCCTTGCTGCTTGTCTACGATGTAGCGAACTACAAGCGCTTTCAGCCACGGAATCAGACTGCCTCTTTCTCCTGGATTACGCCGGTGTCACACTCACCCCACGGGCATCATTCTGAGCCAAGACCCAGAAACCGGACGAACGTACGCATCCTTTTATAATCCCTTCCCTCTCCAAAATCTTAGGAGAGGACGATGAACGTTCCTTATGTCCTGTACGATCTCTTAGGTTCTACCTTAAAGCTTACAAATCTATCCGACGAGGTCGCTCTCAGCTGTTCCTCCCATTTAGTCACTGGCGTCACATCGCCCCGAATGATTGCCACTTGGCTGAAAATAATTATCGTCCAGGCTCATGATGCACCCGATAACACTTGTGCTAACAAAGATATCCGTGTAACGGCCCACGAACTCCGTGCTATTTTTACTTTTTGGGCCTTTTATAGCAACATACCCATCTCCGACATAATGGAAGCCGCCTCTTGGCGTCATGCGTCCGTTTTCACGTTCCATTACCTTCATGACATGTCCCACCAAGCTGAGGGACTATACCGGATCGGCCCATTTGTTGCGGCTCGACGTGTTCTTTGACCCTCGTTACACTCTTCAAATCTCAGTGTGGGGAACCGATCGCTACCCAAGGGGCTTATAAGTCAGTGGGACCCACCGCCGTGACAAAGTCAGTAGATTGCAAATAAAAAAGGTAATGGATATTTTCAAGGCAACTAGAAACTCCAAAATACCAGTGTAACCTGGTTGATTTTGGTTTCTATTGCCTGTTGAAAGTATACATTACCTTTTTCTATCCCACTATAGAGGGTCGAAAAGGTGGCCTTCTCGGCTCCGCTTGAGTTTTTATATGAACGAGGCTGCGCAGTAGAGCTGCACAATGGGTAGCAACTCGGACGGGCAGCCTCAATTTTAAAAGTCTCTATATTGAACAGCATTCGAGAAGGAGAATGCAAATAAAAAAGGTAATGTATATTTCAACAGGCAATAGAAACCAAAATCAACCAGGTTACACTGGTATTTTGGAGTTTTTACTATCATAAAAATACTTACCTTCAGTACAACCCGCCCGCCTCCCCGCTTAAAGAACAAGAAAGGTTCAAAAGCGAATGGGGGTTTCCCCACCAGGATGCAGACGGCTGCAGTAGGTATACTACGCAGCGCGCCTAGCGGGGTGACAACTGGCGTTGAAATCGTTGAAAATTAATAATAACTAGCGGAGTCGCTCGCTCATTCCGCGTCGTCTCGCTGCGCTCGAGGAGATTTCTTGCTGCAACACTTATGATACAGACCTTCCACATAAAAAACGATCAAGCAAATTATAAGAGTGTAGTATGAGATATCGGTTATCTCGAGAGAAGGTCAATATTATTTTGTTACGTCCAAGGAGTCGAGCAAAAAGTTAAGATCAAGCAATTTATCAGAAAAGCACTGTTTCTGATGACAAATCGTAGATTTTCGTTCGCTTTGCTCACTCAATCAGCGCAAACACCGTTTTAAAACCAAATCTATTGGTATGATTTTCACATGCATTAAGTCAGTTAATACAAAACCAATTTTAAGAGCTATATGTGGTGTGTTGCAAAATACGTCGTCCGTGCATCCTTTTTCCAGATCAACTCTCTTTGCTCGAGGAGGTTTTCATGAACAAACTATGACGTCATGAACAAACATGAAGAGGGTTAAAAAAAACTTTGACGTTAAGTTTTCAGGTTCTTTCGCTTATTTGAGGGTGATAATATCAAGTTACAGCGATGAAAATAGGCCTATTAAAAGCGAAATTTAATTATCTTTCGTTTGGTCCTACTCCCAACTTTGTAGGTGCTTTGGTTCCGGAGGAGTAGAGGTACAAACACGCACGCACGCACGCACGCACATCATATGATTTTAATTATGTAGATTTTATTTGAGCATGGGAAAAAGCCAAATTAGCGAATTTAGCAATGAGTACTGAAGGTAAGTATTTTTATGATAGTAAAAGCCAATTTTAACAGGTTAAAATTGTAGTTTTTTTTCTTGTTCTCTGCCAGAGCCTCTTTGTAATACTTTAACTTTACTTTAACTTTAATTGATCAGCAGTAAATCTTCCCTTCCGGGCATTACAAAATGCGAAATAAATAAATAAAATTTTAAAAACAAAAAAAGTAAAACACAAGGCAGATAGAATAATCAAAAAAATTATCGACACTGCCCACAACATCAAACAGTCAGGGGAAAGGGACAATGGGCCGCAAGCCTATTCGTAAAAGTACACAAGTTCAGGTGCACCAGCTAAGTGCTTGTCAAAGGCATTCTTTAAGGCATTGGTGTTTGAGGTAAGTACAACTGGTTCTGGGAGGGCGTTCCAAATGTGAATAACCCGGGCAAAAAAGGTGTGACGTGCCCGTTTGTGTCTATGGTAATCAACCGTGAGTTTAAGCGGAAGACCGCGTGTATGTGCCCCGGTATCAACCAGGAAGTGGGAGCGAAGAACTGGCCCTCCGTAACCCTGTTGCAAAATCTTGTAAAGGGTTATAACAGCACCATGAACGAA
>JAHWFP010149337.1:3827-27302 GCA_023313725.1 Lithobius niger
TGCTGCAGTAGTTGTTTTAATTCACATAAATGGATATGATTAGACTTACATGAAAGATGAAGATGTAAATTTTCCAACAAGGGAAATTAAAACGATTTATTGTAATTAGGAACTAAACTACGGCAGTTTATGTCGTAGCGATATGATTTTTGCTTTGTTTTACGACAAGTTTCATCTTTAAACTGCCGCAGTAGTTCTTCTAATTCAGATAAATGGGTGTGATTAGTCTTAGATGAAAGATGAGGATGTATATTTTCCACCAAGGGTAATTAAAACTATTTATTTTATTTAGGAACTAAGCTACGGCAGTTTATATGTTTTAACGCTTTGATTTTTCCATCATTTTACGACAAGTTTCGGCTTTAAACTGCTGCAGTAGCCATTCCATTTCAAATAAATGGATGTCATTGGGCTTAGATGAAAAATAAAGATGATATTTTCCAACAAGGGTAATTAAAACTATTTATTTTAATAAGGAGCTAATCTACAGCAGTTTATATATGTTGTAGCGCTTTAATTTTTGCGTCATTTTACCACAAGTTCCATCTGCTGCAGTACCCGTTCTATTCTGATAAATTTAGGCGATTAGGCTTAGATGGAAGATGAAGATACATTTTCATCTAAGCCTAATCACATCCATTCACCTGAATTAGAACTGCTACTGCAGCAGTTCAAGATGGAACTTGTTGTAAAAAGACGCAAAACTCAAAGCGCTACAACTTATATAAACTGCCATAGCTTAGCTCCGAATTAAAATAAATAATTTTAACTACCCTTGTTGGAAAGTATGCATTTTCATCTTTCATCTAAGTCTAATCACATCCATTTATCTAAATTAGAACAACTACTGGAGCAATTTAAAACCGGAACTTGTCTTAAACGACGCAAAACTCAAAGCGCTACAATTATATAAACTGCCGTAGCTTAGCCACTACTTAAAATAATCATTTTAATTACACTAGTTGGAAAATAAACATTTTCATCTTTCATCTAAGTACATCCATTCATCTGAATTAGAACAGCTACTGCAGCAGTTTAAAATGGAACTTATCGTAAAACGACGAAAAAAGCTAAGTGCTATAATGCATATAAACTGTCATAACTTAGCTCCTAATTACAATAAATCGTTTTAATTACCCTTGTTGGAAAATATACATCTTCTCTTACATACAAGTACAATTAGGCTATGTCAGTGGATCTTAATTAAAACTATCATTGCAGCTATTTTAAAGTCAGGAATTATAATACACATCTGTGCTGTTGTTATGTATGGGTTATATACACGGCCTGATAGAACTTAAATGACGAATTTCGGCCAGAAGGGTTAATTAATACAAAAAATGTGTTTGCAATCTATTTTGAAGGACATTTTATTCTAAACATAATTGGTAAATGTTTATTTTCAATACGATGAATGGTTATATGCTAGAAGCAAAAAAATATTTTTTTGGTCGTCATTTTTGGAAGCCATTATGACTTCAACTTGGCGCTGGGCAAATTCGGATTCAGCATGCTTAAATTAGTTTAAAACCACCCAGTGCCCAAATGTCTCAATATTTGCCGTTGAACTCATTTTAGAGAAAGCCTTTTTTGAGAGAAGTCGTCCTGTCTACCATCTTATGATAGTCTCAGTTGCCGAATTGGCAAATATTCTAAACTGTTACTAAATGTCCCAATTTTAGGCATTTTTTTCATCTGGCTATTCCAATTTAGACATTTTCCGTACAAGCTTCATTTCCCATTTCTGATTTTCCAGTTTTTAGTGCTGCTTAACAGTTTTAAACATGTTTGACTTGACAATTGATCACGGGTGACCCTCCCCCTCAGTACTTTTATGAATAAACAATCAAGAAATTTAAACCTACATGTTAATGTTTCGATAAAACCAAGAATAGGAAAGAGGACAGACGTGGGAGAGAGATAGACAACTAACGGAATATGAAGGTAATCAAACAATAGTCAATGATATTAGGTTGTGACAAATTAGTAAATTTCTGCCACAGAAAACAGAAACAGTTTAAAAGTTGCGGCCATTGTTACGGAATGTTAACGTGAAAATTTGCTCCCACCAATTCCTACAACCTTCACAAATGTTTATCAATCAGCGCTCTCCATATGGCTGGTATATTTTTAAAATTTACTAGCCACTTTCGATTTCCCACTTGCCACATACTGTACAAAATTAATATCTTATTTCCATTCCTGTAATGTTCCTTCAGAAAGATAACTCCGGCATCAAAACTGAAATAACGACTGTACGGCCCTAACAATTCCGTACGCAATGCTGCAAACTATCCACTCCAAGCCCGAACAGTTGCTGAGGTATAGCCATTTGAGTACTAAGCTTCTTTTCAGGTCGCAGGCTCTGCAAGTAAAACTAAAGTTGGCGAGTGGCAAACCATTAGCGTACATTGACGTCCCATTAACTTGAACCCCTGGAATAAATTGTTTCGTTTTCCCCCCGCTGCGTTAATCAGTCAACCCGATGCTGAATACAAATA
Source organism: Lithobius niger (assembly GCA_023313725.1). NCBI lineage: Eukaryota > Metazoa > Arthropoda > Chilopoda > Lithobiomorpha > Lithobiidae > Lithobius > Lithobius niger. The sequence goes on from JAHWFP010149337.1 coordinate 6,329, forward strand.
ATTTGAAGTATATAAATGTTGCAGAACTTTTAAAAAGCACACTCACCTGCTACTGCAGACTTTCTGACTCCTAGAACAGGTTTAGGCATTTCAGATCACCAGCTACCTATCAAATAAACATTTAAAAACATATATTTGTTTATTAGTAACATGTATATACAAATCCCTTTAAAATGCGAAGCAAGTTACTGATACTTATGTCAATTAATCGTACTGTAATGTGAAACAAGCACATGATCCATCTTTACAAACACCATCTGTTGCAAATCTTGCATGTTGCCAATGTTTGCTGGGGCCCATGGCCATTAAGTCTTTATATGTTTAATCTGTCACAGGTTAAATTATCTATGTATTGTAATTTCATTTCCGGTCCCTGCCTCTAGAACCTTCTAGAAGTTTCTACTTCCCATAATACCCTTGTTATTTTGCGGTTGTCAGGGGTAACCAAACCATACAAAATAAACGTAACCAGCATGCAAAATCAGTTACCCTTCGTGCCAGCCACCTATCTGGTCCTCCTCGACCCATGCTAGGTCTGCTAGTTAGGGGATTTTTTGCTACCTAAGCCTTTAGTAGGCCTATTTTTACGAAGCCTTAGTTAGGATAATTTTCGTCGTTAGGCCCAAAGTAGGTTGAGTTTCTTTCGGTCCCGACAATACAGTTCTGGCCCTAGAATTCCCAAATTCAGTCTACTCTTCTCTCCCATTTAGCAAGCTTTTTTCATTACCTACTTAGAAATCCACCCTTTGCTAAGAGGGCGTTATTTTCCAAGTTTGACTGTGGTAATTCGCGCTGACCACATTGCTTGAGAAAAGGAATCGAGCCATCGGTTCCCTCACGTGTACACCAGTGCAATCAGTGTAAATAATTAGTTTCTGTTAAGTTTAATTAAGAATAATGCAGTTATTCTGTTCGAAATGATATGAATCCAGGTTACGAGTTCCACAGTGGTGCCGTCAGAAGAATTCCTAGCCATCGACAAGAAATACGGACAGTATTGCAAGTACTCAATATTGTCAAAAAAAAAAAAAAAGCCGGTAAACCACCATTCCCGCATGCCTTATAAGCAAAGCAAGAAGGGAAAGGGAAAGTTGATAAATGCTATCGAAAGTGTTCCAAACCACGTGCCCCATGAAAATTTGGAACCACATGCCATTATATTAGAAATGGCAATGTTGAGAAGTAATTTCCAATTTAAGTGTTTTAGAATGTCCATGCCCCAATAAGGTACATTTCCAATAACTAAGCTGTATTCCTCGGCCACTAGTCAATCTCTTGCTTCAAATCCAGACAACTACAAGCCAATCTGCTGCAATTTTAGGTTTATTAGAATTCCATTGAATCCGGTGTGCATGGCTCTGCATGGCTGCATGGCTGTGCAAGCGAATGCATAAATTAAAAAAACAAAACAGGTAATCGTTAGATACAGTAGTAATTGAAATACAGCATACAACCAATAAACACTTTACGACCACAATAGAACATTTCAGAGTTAGGAGTTGACTGTAGGAGTAGGAGTTAGGAGTTGACTGTTACAGTTTTGATGAGCCTTATCACTTCTTCCAAAGTAGTGTCCAGTTCTGGCCTAACCAGTTGTTTGATGAATGCATCAAATAACTGGTTAAGCCAAAACTGGGTGTCGCTTTGGACAAAAAGTGGGGCTTCCAGATCAAAAGCACCACGACGATCAGTGGTACAACAGATTAACGACAATTCTCGAGTGTTCTACAGCTGATACATTGTGCTACGATGTAGTATTCTTATATTTTTCTGTTTTTTTCCCGTCCTTGTTGATTCTAAAGAAGGTGATAAGGCTCAACAAATATTTAACAGTGAACTCCGTTTGACTCGGTGTTCTACTGTGGTGGTAAAGTGTTTTTCGGTTTTATGATGACTGCAAACAACCCCAGGTTGATGAATGCAAATAGTATCGACATTCATTTTACCAAGTTGGTTCAAAAATGCTTTTAAGGTTTGGAAGGCTCTTGTAGCATGGGATCTTCACTATTACAGGTGTGCATTTTTTTTTATTTTGGAAGGAGGGGAGGGGGGCTACTTAAAAAACCGGCCTTTTAAAGAGGGTACCAACAATTAAAGGGAAGTTAGGGGGAGGGAGGCTAAAAATTGTTGGAAAACTTCCACGCCCTCTCCCTGGTGCCAAATTCTGAGCGGTACCCCCTCTCCCTGGTGCCAAATTCTGAGCGGTACCTAATCAACATTCTGGGGAGGGCATGTTTTTATGAAACATGCGGATATATCCAGGAAAATATGAATGGGGTTCTAAGTTCAATTCAATTTTAAAGTACTTGACTTCGGTTTGCAATAAGTGCTTTTTTCCTGTTAGCATTTTCCACTCCACACTTCCTGTTTTCCGGTAGCCTTGCTTAATTTAATCTACATCACCATAGCAACTTGTGTACAGCCAACAGTGCCCTAGATTATAGAAGATAAGATTTTCAATGTCAAACCTAAATACAGTCCAATTAAAAAACTTAGCAATAAATATGTGAAAGTAGTCGCTGTTGAACTGTGGCAATCAATACCGTAATATAGCGTTCACATCACTGGACGACTTTTACAGCACACCAACAAGCAAAAAGGATAACTAAGAACCAGGACGCACCATGAACTTCGTACGGGGTCCCTGCCTCTGTGCCCCCCCCCCCCCAACATTTTTTTTTCACGGCTGTGCCACTGCAAACTGGATAATCTGGCCCCGTCTATGGCATATAGGAATTACATTTGTTTCCCCACGCTGCACACGCTTGTAATTTCTCTTGAAAATTAACATAACTGTTAGGCGAAATATATGCAGTAGGCTATGTCGGATACACATACTATATAATTACTTACACTTCATTTGAATTGTCGAATTTCCAACGATTCTCTACTGATGATCTTCATTAGGATTTCGGCCAGAGGAACACTGCACTTTCACATACAAACGTCTTTCAGTTTCATCTGACACAAATTTGTGCCAGTTGAAAGGCGTTCACATGTGAAAGTGCAGTGCTCCTACCACCGAAAAGGTCTGAAGAATATGATCAGTAGAGAATCACTGAAAATTTGCCAGTTTAAATGAAATGAATTGAACTGTTTGTTACAAGCCACAAAAGTAAAAATGGCCAAAATATCGTTATTTACAACATACTAAATAAAAACGGGTGTAGAAAATATATTTTTTAGAATGCATTAAAAATTGTTTTTCACTGAAACGGAAATCAGTGACAAAGGATTCATAACCAATCAGATTTTGAACCATGTGCTCTTTTTTTGTTTAACTGACATTCAACCATTTTAACCATGCACCCAAAAATCACTCCTTACATCCCACAGTTGATTTTTATTAGTGCACAGGATATAGCCAATTTGCTGCAGATGTTTTCCAAACTAACAATCAAAGTTTAAATTTCCATTCCTTTCATGAATGGAATTATAATTTAATAGCCTTTAAAATTATGTACATCCCCTCCAAGACTGTTAAATAAACTAAACATTGGTCCTTTACGTTTAAGACGTCGACTGAACGTACTTTTACTGCTCCAGTGAGCAACCCTCTCCAATGTCGGTCGCCACTCGCCATTTGGCGAATAAAAATCAACAGTTGGCCACTTGGAATTTAGCCCTACTCGCCAAAATGGCAACAAGCAAGCAATACACAATGACGCTCAAATAGGGATATCTCGGGAACCATGTAAGCTATATACAAACGGTTTGCGGCGTTGTGCTCAGATTTCTAAGGGTTATACAACAGCCTTTTGTGCAATACTACTGGGATAAAAGAAAACATTACAACTCTGTAAACGCATAAATTAGAAAAACCATGCATCGAGCAAGAGGCATGTGGCGAGTAGAAACTGTGAACTGGCGACTACTTTATAAGGTCTGCCGGCCAAGTGGCGACTGCAGTTGGAATGACATTCGAGAAGGTTGCCAGTGAGGCATTATTAATTGGTCACAGAACACCTGCGCACATCGCCCATCAATCTACCGTACCATATCAGCAAGTGTTATGTCAGGTTTACTCCAGAGTACACTTGTTTAAGTACAGACATCACCCATATCAGGTTATGATCTGCCTGCATGATGATACTGTCACAGCTGGCATTGTACACCTTTGCGTTTCCATGGGCAATGCTGCCTCTCCTGGTTGTGGCGCACTCTTAACACCACAGTAGCATTTGCAGGAACACAGGCTAGTTCAGGAGAGCATGAATGAGCATAAACCACTGGAATTAGTACATTCCGAAAAAGTCAACTCACTAAAAAATCACGCATATTTCCACAAACTCGACACTTACTCCTATGTCCAGCAAATTTTCGACAACTAACTGTTGTCATCATCAGGCTTTTAAGGTTGATTTAGTCCCTGATCACATCTTGCTTCAACGTTGTTTACAAGTGCCGTTTTCGAACTCGCCGGTAATCGTGGCCTACTAAATTTTTCAGGCCTTTGCACGTGCGTGATTTTTTAGTGAATTGACTTTTTCAGAATTTCATCATGTTCCACAGTACGAACGTCAACGAAGTTTTTCGTGAAATTAGTACAATGTCACTATAGTCGCTGAGCTGGTCTGAAGATAAAATGAGACTCATTTGGCACCCTAACAGGAACCCGAACAAAACCAGACTTTTTGCATCTACTCTGGCCACTATTCACTCTCCTATGCTCGGGTTCTAAGAAAACCATCAATGCTTTCGGCCATGTCTGACTTTAAGGCTTTTAGTTTAGCATTTTTCGTGAGACGAGAAAGGGAGTGCGGACGAGGATAGCGCAGCACATAGCGAATGTGCGCAATGAGAGTTAGGAGTGCGGCATCACAGTCCACTGTCCACTGCACAGGACACGAAGCATGCGATCAATTGGAAGGGAACAAGTACGCTTCGTAAGTCCAACTCAGCTAGAGAACCCCACCTAAGATATCTGGACACTCTAGCGATACAACAATATGACCTGAATGGAAAATTTTTAATGAATATCCAGGGTCCAGCATTTCCGAGTGCGTCATACTTGATGAACAGAGAACTCGGCAAACAGTTGGATCGGCAGTGGAGTTTGGAAGAAGAACCAAGCATGTAGCCCTATCAATACCAGAGGCTACACAACGGCCAAATTTTGAATTCGTAAGTGACCTACGGAACGATTGATGCTATAGGAAGTCCTTAAAACCTTGAAGTCGAAAATTAGCAAGAGATAGTGTGTGAGACTGAGCGATTCTTCGCACAGCAAACTTTGACTTTGTCGAGTTTTCCGAGTTCATTTTTTCATAGTATGTTCTGCAATAATGTTATTAAGTTTAGCTTTTATCTTTATTTTCACTGGACTAAATCCCAGCCTTTGTTCAAATCCCGGCACTCTTTCACCCTGTAGCAGAATCTGCGCGGCGGACAGTGGTAGGCCACCGTGGACAAATTTTGGTCAAATTTCTGCCGTTTAGTCAATTTTTGACCGATTTTGACATTCAAATGCACCATTTTAATCGTCTCGACGAGACCTTTCCATTGGTGGCATAGCCAGATCAATACGATAAAGTACTAAAAAATTATTCAATAAAAACCAATAAACATGTGGGTAACCATATGATAAAAACTGACTAACTGTAGACAATTTTTTTTCTGACATTTGGTGTCGCAAACAGTTGAAAGAAAATTCTGCTTCTGGGCTCTTTCAAAACCTGGAACTTACTAAAGGAAATATGGTAAACTGCTGATCAGGTCTGGATCATCCAGTTAAGCCTTTATCTGTATTGGTGTTGCAGAGGTTTGCAGCCTTACCCAAGAACGGGAACACGGTCATCATCGTGGCTGAACGATAGTCAAATTCAGCCATGGAAATGACATGTTATTTTAAGTGTCCCGGCCAGTCAGTGCAGTATGAAAGACACCAGCCTCCTTAAGCTACTATAGGCTCTGTTCTGGATATCAATGTCATCATTGGGCCAACAAAGCATACCATTTCTGACCAGCCGAAACGGCGGGGAAGACTAGAGCAACGACTTTTTCCGTCCGTCGCCTTTTTTAACTCCGAAAAGTTACCAGATACAGACAAACGGTTTTCATCATGAGATTCAGCATCCAAAAATTAGTTAGAAAACAAGCTACATTAAAACATTGTTACTTCTTTATAGCTAACAGGCTTTCTTGACATAACTCAATGAAGTAGGCCTAATAACATTTAATCGTTGCATTTTAATCGCTGTAGGAAGACATGCAACCGAAAAAACAAAAGGACTTCCTTAACGACTCACATTAACTTAATATAAAATACTTATAAGGCTTATTCGGCAAATTGGCCAGGTCACTTTTTGCAAAGCTAAAAAACCTTGCCTCTCTCCTGAAGACGCATTTTATTTGTATAGGGTTCTGTACTAAGGGGGCAATGTTACACAGTTAGCCGAATGTTGCGGAGAGAGAAAGCAATAACAGTTGTGCTATTTCAAACCTACTATGAAAAACTGAAAGATTTATATAACAATTTTTTTTTACGAGTATAATGCAGTTAGCAAAATTAAAGTTTAAAAAAAAGTTTTCAACGGCACTTTACAATGCCAGAAAATCACGGAAAATAGCAAAAATATGTCAGCTTCCTGGATCTACTTTCTCCCTCCACAACATTCGGCTAACTGGCTAATGTTGCCCCCTCATTATAAAACCCTAGTTACGCCTCTGCAAGTAATAAATAAATAAGCTCATTAGAAATTTAACATCAATGAGACAAACCGTAATTTGGTCTCAGTGATTTGAATGATACATAACATGATGCATGTGACTGGATATATATCATAATATATATCAGATGGTACATACCATCAATCATGCTATTCGGATTCTTTTTTCAAAGGAAAGTCTTAATATCATGTTTTATTTTCTGCTCTTTTCCAACGTGCAGTGGAGCCAGCTGGCAGCAGATCAGATGGGGTCAGGCATGTATTGCTAGAAGGCTGCAAACTAGAGTGACTTTCTGGGTCATTGCTAACATTGTCAAAGGCCAAGGGAAACTAGATCACTCACTACTGCCTAAAGCTAAAATAATAAAAATAAAAAAAAACCTGGCCACATTGAAAACATACGGTTTGCATAATGTTGACTTTTGAGTACGTTAACTAGACAGGCTTTTAATAATTAGAATGAGAATCCAACAAAATTTGTCATTAAGAAATTTTTTCTGTACTGTAAGCTATATGTTTATTGGAACTTTTCCTCCGGTAGGCCAACTCCTAATTTTGTTTTAACAACAATATGGATTGACTAAATCCGGATGAAGTATTCGGCCCAGCACCTGATTTCCGATGGCTTATTACATCTGTAATCTAGGTACAGTAAACATGAAAATAAAAACATTGATCACACCCCAATAATTTAACTAAAATTTTAGAGTTTGACAGTATACAATGTTGTCGGTTTTTGTTGCTGTATTCTTTAGTCCTTTCCTAAAATCACTTAAAAGTTAAGGAATTTCCATGGTAATACGCTAATGAAGAATAAGACTCATTTATTATAGGAAAATGGGAAAATACATAGTAAGTTAGTCCTTGGTCTGGTTAAGTTCGCCAACTGCTGATGCGAGCCATCCCCCACCCCCAACTACATAAACAAAACAAACAAGCAGGGTCCATTCAACAACCAAAAATCTATTAACAATACCAACGCTAAATGCATGCAAAAGTTCAGCATCCTGGAGAATTAGCAAAAGGAAGGGGGAAAAATAAAAGTTATACAAAATATTTCAAAGCAACCTTCATTTGATTTCGAAAATTTTTACTCGGCTCAAAATTTTTATCGCAAAAAAAAAAAAAAAACCAGACAATTCACCGAATAAGTTAATAAGGATGGCTGCCTGGCTCGTAGCGCATTAACGAGGTATAGGGCCGTAGTTACCAGCTGGATGTCTGGGGGGACTCTAGGTGGGGTTGGGGAGGGCGTAAAATGCCTTGATTTTTCCTCTATTTGTAGCCCTGAATGCTAGAAATAGGAGCAATTTTGACCCGGCTACAACTAGACTGGTTGCTACACAATTTAGAAAATAAATTTATGTATAACATGTGTCTGACATAAAAAATAGTAAAAATCCCATGAATGCTTTTACCATTACTCTAGTTGGATACAGTATCTGTTTATGTGACGATTTGTAGAATTTTTTTTCAAAATCAAGCTCTTTTGATCCGGCTACTACTATTTCATGATTGGGAAAACACCCGACTACTACTATTTTATGATTGGGAAAACACCAGGTTACTACTATTTCATGATTGAGAAAGCACCCGGCTACTACTATTTCATGATTGGGAAAAGACCCGGCTACTACTATTTCATGATTGGGAAAACACCCGGCTACTACTATTTCATGATTTAGGAAAACACCCGGCTACTACAGTTCATGATTGGGAAAACACCCTACTACTACTATTTCATGATTGGGAAAAAAACCCGGCTTTACCAACACATGAAATATAGAAATAAAAGTTGCAAGGAGGCAATTTATTTTTATTTTCGATTTTAAAAATACAAATGGAAAACAGAAATTAATTTAGGCTAGCCTACTACACAACCTAATCGTTTGCCAGATTACGCCTATAACCCCCTTCCCCCCAGTCAATTTTACCAAAGACCATCTTCTGGAACTTGAATGCCACTTACCGAGAATCGATGAGCAGGTTGCAAATTCATTTCGTGCTTTTCAAACTTGCAATTTTCAACAAAGCCTGATGCACAAATGGTCACACTTCAATAACTCTTAGAAAATTCTGTTGTAGCAAACCAATAGTATTTGTAGCAGACTGATAGCCTAGTTTGTCCAGAATTATAGCCCAGCTTTCTACCGTACCACATCTGTTTGGCTGGTCCTGAATGGTCTAGTAATTGTCTTGGTACATTTTTAACTCGAAGTAGCCCTACCATACAGTTCACCTAAAGTCTAGTTCCTACGTCTACGGCTGAATCAGTGTGACGGGCACCTAGCGATGTGATAATGATAAGTTTCAAGCCCTTCCTGGTACAGGAAGTTACTTGTGGTGGACTTGTCTAGTGACTCTACCCTGCCAAGGCCTCTCCACAAACCCGACCCAGACCTCTTCCTCTACACGGATGTGTCATCAGGGGGCTGGGGAGCCTACATCAGCACAGTCGTTAATTGTAGGAAAGTTGTCGAATCGGTAGAGAAGGCTGCACATAAATGGCTTGGAGTTAACAGCATTCCGATTATCTCTGTGCCATTTCCAACCACTACTGATGAGGTCAGTCTAGATTCACTGCAACAATACGATGGTAACGAGGGGGAGGGGAGTACACATTATCGGGACCTTCACAAGGAGACTTCAATTTTCCTGTTCTGCATTAAGGCGTCCATCCTGCCACTGCACATTCCTGGGCATCTGAACGTGATAACAGACTCCATATCGAGGCAGACTATCCCTCAGATTACGGAATGGACCTTCACCACTCGATTTGCAAACATTATGTTTCTCATATGGGAAGAAAGACCTACGATAGATCTATACGCGACATCAGTAAAGGCGCGGCTGGGCAATGATGCCCTAACGGTCTCCGTGATTGCACATTCCCCCGAGTGCTCCGGAAGATCCAACACTCCATGGAGAAGTCGTTCTCATTGCCCCGCTTTGGCAGGCGGCACCTTGGTTTGTACAACTGATGAGTCCGATTGATCGGCTATGCCAGTAATGCAAGAGATGCTGACATAACACAGGGGAAGGATAATACACAACAACCCAGAGGTGCTTCACTTGCATGTAGGGATATACAGATATTAAAATCGGTATCGGTATTTTTCGTGCATCGGTATCGGATCTGCATCGGTGTTTATTTACAGATATTTTGCCGATACGACCATCTTCTGTGAGCACTGGCTATTCTGCCTAGCTTGAGAGAAACCTTTCCTGTATAGCACCGCTCGTATCGCATGACATGATTTGGACAGCGTCTCGGTGAATTTAACGTGTGCATACTGTCGGCTTTTTGCAATTTGGCCTTTCTGCAGTGTGGACGAATGAGTCTGACTTTGTTACCTGTTGACTTTAAAAAAAATTAGTTATCAGTATCGGTGTATCGGACCGGAGTGAGGGGAAAATATCGGTATCGGATCGGATCGGTATTTTTATGTATTGGTCGATCCCTACTTGCATGGGTGTCTCCTATGGCAGTGAGGAGCCCGTAACAGAATCAACATGATATGCGGACAGTGGAAGGTAGCTGCAAACAGACTTTTCCCAAATTCCATCAATTGGTGGTTACTGTTTTATTGCCCTTGTTGTGATCGGGCTGGCTGGGTTTTGGATCATGACGAAAAATGAAAACGAGTAACACAATTATTATTTAACACAGACTACCTTTTACAGAACACACTATACACTGTTCTGTTTACATTTTTGGAGAAAGTTTCTCAAGGATGTGAAGAATGTTAAAGATTACATTACGAAGCAGCGTCAGTTTAAAGCATACGCAAGGCTTGGCCGACCACTGATCTATTTTCGTTCCTGGTGGCTCCACTTCCGATCAAATTCAGACGCCATGATGGGGTGAACCAACGCTTCGATATTGTTCATAGGTAGCATTCAGTAAGATTCACGAGTGGCACTCGCCGGTGAGAGAAGCGTTTTATGCCAGGGATTCCAGTGCTCTAAGGTGAGGGTCGAATTTGTTGTTGGAATGCTGTAGGATTGATGTTTTGTCCCAAGCAAAGGAGTGCTGCGTTTTCTGATGGTGTTGAGCAATTCCATCAAGTTACTCTCCATTGCTTGAAGGAAAACATCAATCCTACTGCATTCCAACACCAAATTCGACCCTCACCTTAGATCACTGGAATCCCTAGCAACCCTTCCCAATGTCGGTCGCCACTCGCCATTTGGCGAGTGGAAATCAACAGTTGGCGACTTGGAATTTAGCCTTACTCGCCAAATCGGCGACTAGCTACAGAGCATGCCACTAAAAAAGGGGTATCTCTGGAACCGTATAAGTTAGAGACGAACGGTTTGCGGCGTTATGCTCAGATTTATAAGGGCTATATAACTGGATTTTTTGCATTAATACTGGAGTTTAAGAAAATTGCACAATTTTTTTAATGCATAAATTAGAGAAACCTTTCATCATACAAGACGTATTTGGTATGTGGCGAATAAAAATTGTGAAATGGCGAGTGCTTTGTAAGGTCTACTGGCCAAGTGGCGATTGCTACTGGATTGACATTCGGAAGGGTTGAATTCCCTAGCAATAAAACACTTTCTCTCACCAGCAAGTGCCCCTCATGAATCTTACTGGTGCTACCTACAACAATATCGAAACATTGGTTCACCCCATCATGCACTGAACTCGATCGGAAGTGCAACCTCCTGGAACAAATATAGATCAGTGGTTGGCCCTGCTATGCATGTGCGTCCTTTAAACCGACAGTGGTTCAGAATGAAATCGTTAACTTTCGACAAATCGTTGAGTACAATTTTCTGAAGAAGGAGAAAGAACTACCCAAAAATTTAAAGGACAGTGTTTGGTGTGTTCTGTAAAAGTTGGTTTAGTGTTAAATAATATCACGTTACTCGTTTTTAAGTTTCGTCATGACTTTGATCTACTACTGTTATCGCCGATTACCGGTGATTACGTAACCCCTTACCTGGGGTATGATGGACGTATGCACTAAAGCAGCCAGTTCCCTTTGCACGCAGCCTAGGTCACTACTTGGATCTAACGGCTGGGAGTCCATGCATCCCCCCACCTCCCAACCATTCTGTACGGCTGTTCTTTGCTTGCCAGGGTAATCTTCCACAAAGACTGCGTTTTGCTCTTGACTTCACTATTTACGATAAGTTGGATGGAAGAAGCGCTAAGTCCAAAATTGAGTTGACGTTGTTAGGGAATGGTGCGAACCATTCATGGCGGTTCGCCCCCAGTCTGCAAAGTAAGGTAGAACAGCATTGTTAAGACACGTGCAGTGTGTTACTTGTGCTCCCAGAAGCAGAACTTTCTGCGACACCAATTGTCAGAAACAAAATGATCTGCAGCAAATCTATTTTTATCATATGGTTATCCACAGGTTTATTGGTTTTTATTGGGTAACTTTTCAGTGCTTCATCCTATTGATCTGGCTACTCCACCAATGGAAAGGCCTCGTCGCGACCATAAAAATGGTGTATTAGAATGTCAAAATCGGTCAAAGATTGACAAAACGGCAGTAATTTGGCCACGGCGGCCTTCAAACGTATCGTCGCGCAGATTCTGCTATGGGGCTTGTGCTCTGGATTACAAGATGTCAGACAACACGGAGCTAGCGGGCATGTGCTGCGGCAGGAGGTATTAGTCAACAAGATAGGGTTTAGCTTAGCTAATGACTAAAGCAACACCACTGACTGAGTAACAGCCTAGAGAAGGCTGCAAGTTGTCGAGCCGAGATCGGCAGATGGAAAGATAATTATGCTCCGTATTTTAGTAAAACTGCTAGCGTACATCTTTGTGTATAGACACACGACAAAAATCACATCCTGCTTTTTTTGTGTGCTGTGCATTAGAAAGCCTATAGAGATATTTGCAGAAAAAGGACAGAAGTAGACGTATGCCCTTCTTCCAGCCAACTTCTTGATTGAAGCTAGGAGGTCTTGCGCCCTGATATGCAAGGGGTTTATGTAACAGGTATAAATCATGATGAAAATACTAGGCTACTACTCCACAGATCCAGATTCAGAAAATTGGACGTCATAACAAAAAAACAATTCGGTTGAAAAGTAGCACAGACCTAAGCAACACTATACGCATAACATTAATAAGCAACAATATAGGTTAGTTTTAAAAATATCCTCCTACCTACAACAACTACGTACAAGGACCGAGTCGGCTAATCGGTAACAATGTGTTATGGCAGACAGTAGGTTACTAAATAAGACACAGTTAGCAAACCTTAACACTGTGACATATACATCGATCATCAAGTTTCTACACAAGGTTACCAATACCGTAGGCCTTGCAATGTAACCCTTAGCAATTGACCGCTGTTTTGATTGGCTTTTAAATGCATCGACGCAGTCACAGAAAATCAAACTACACAAATCAACAATCGCGAATTAACTCCACGAAACCGCAATCTACGGACGTAACAGACAGTCCACATTCACAGAATCAACACAACCACGTAATATGAACAATTTTCGTTTTCTTAATTTAAATAGTCTACCTGAGAGCGGAGGTAAAAACGACAATATTGAAGTTTTTTTTAACTAAGGCACCAGCTGACCCGAGTCATCCCATTAGAGGCACAGCACAATTCCCGTAAACATTTACCTGTAAAACTCGGATTTTCCTAAACGTTTGATTCCTTGATGTCACTAGGGAGCGGCTAAATTCTTTCTTTTCTTTATTCTTCCGTCAATATTTATCCGTCCCTAATTTTCCCGTCCCATTTCGGCTTCGACAGATGTCTGCCATGACACTTTTCCGGGCGACGTGGTCTTACGCATGCGCAATTACACACCGGAAACACGTGGCGCCATCGCTGGTTAACAATGGATTTTTTTCGGATTTTTTTTACAGCGTGTTCGGTAACTAGCAACAAGGAAAAGTGTGGCCAAGAAATCGCGAGAATTTTATGTTCTTCATGATCACACTGTAGTAGCTACGACCACACCTGGCCGCACTCACGCGATCGTCCAGATTTATTTGGGGATTGATTTTCATTTCTATTTTAGCTCCCTGAAACTAAAATAAACATTAAATTTTAAGTTTGGATTGTTTTTGCTGGCGCTATGTGTTTGGTGCAATAATGGCAGTAAAATCTGGTTTAGGTCAGTGGCGCGCCCAAGCTCGAGCGGGGTGGGGGATTAAAATGGAGAAAGCGGCACCGAGCCCGACACCCCCCCCCCCAGAAAAAAAATAATAAAATAAAACCGATGTTACCGTACCACAACGCCTTGTCAAAAGCATTTACTGCAATTGAAAATTTGTTCACTTTTTTTTACGTTTCAAGGGCACTAAAATTGAAGAAAATGCATTACTTTACAGACAGTGCCCGTGGATAAAGCAACCCCCTACCCCCACCTTCCCTCGTTAACCACTTAGCTGAACTCTTGGATCCTGTTCTGAATTTTTTATTATACCAACCCCCCACCAACATAAAAAAAAATTCTTGAGTGCCCCACTTGACTAACACCTTACTTGCTGGCAGACTAATTAGTTTTTGCTAACTGTAATGCTAATTATAGGTTTAAAAAACGAAGTGTATTATCTCTCCAGCTGTACTGTGGATTTATTGCAAGTTTTTATTTCTTTCTTGTTGCGACACCAAGGCTAATATGGACTAATAAGAACAAGTATTTATAAATCTATTTCACTTTTGATAATACAATAAAATACACAGGGTTGACCAGAGGGGAAGCACAGTGTAGCTTCTGTCGCTAAACCCGTGTTGCAATGCGGCCCTGCCCATCAGCTAGAAAATTAAAACTGCAAAAAGGGTATGTTTAGGGACCGGTCATTATTTATCAACGGAGGTGGGCTGGAGAATTGTCGTCATCAATATAAAAAAAATTCATGACCCCCCCTTTTGGTGTTGAGAGAAGAACTTTTTTGCCCCCCTACCCCCCCCCAAAATTTTTATTACAATTTTTATTTTCATGAACAGAGTGTACGAAATGTAGTAGGCCTACTTTAATACAATGTGGGATGTGCTGAGCTAAATAAATTTAATATTACAATAACATTCTATAACTTGCTGCGCACTTCCTTTCTTACAGTTTTTTTTCTTGGCCCCGGCCCCTCTCCTGATAGCACCTCCCGAAAAAATCGAGACCCCCCCCCCCCCCAGTCCACTTCATATAAAAATGTTCATATCCTCCCCCCCCCCTCATTTTCGCCGGCCCACTCCGTTGATAAATAATGAACCGTCCCTTAGTTACACACAGGCCCTGGCTTAGGGCTCGAGGGGGTGTACCCCATGGTGCTAGTAACTGGCATGAATGCAGAGATGGATTCAAAAGAATCAGGCATAAAAAAAAAGGCACCAAAATTTACAGAGACTATAGTACTGGTTGCACAGAAAGGTGTGGGGGTGGGGGGAGGGCATGGATAATTTAAAGCCATAGTTCGCATCACACCTCTGGGCAGCTCTGTAAATACACAGCCAGAAGTAACGAACTTATGATGGCGGAAATACGAAGGCCAAAAAAAAAGGCTTGTATGGGTGTTACATTTAGCCTTCCATGAGTTGCAACTTAGAGCTTCGATCAACCAGCTGGTTAGCGCATTCCATCTTTGAATGATTCGATTTGCAAAGAAGAATTTTCTTGCGTTTAACCTGCTAAATGGTTTTTCCTGTTTGAAAAACTGGCCTATGGTTCGAGAATAACAAGATGGCTTAACGCAACAAGAAAGATCAGCACCTGCAGACCCGTCCATTTTACAGACCAAAAGTCGGTATCCACGGATACGTCGTTCCTCCAGTGATGCAAGGTTAATTAAATATTCTTTTCATATTCTTTTCACCGAAGCAACGATGTAAGCTTCAGTGCAGACAGTTTTTCATCGTAGTTTATGGTTGCCCAGTTTGGTACCAGTTTGGTGGCTCTCCTCTGAACTGCCTCAAGTATTTTGATGGTTTTTATTTATTTTTTGCAGGAAGTGCAACCCCACTCAACCCAGTTCAAGGAAGGTGCCAGAAAGTTGGTAGAATTCATGGTTTATTTCCAGGGCCATTCGGCCTGTCCTTAGGAGATGTTGTCAGTGGTTCAAGGATACTCTAGGTTATGCTACAGTAGAGTGGCGTTCTTCAGGAAGAGTTGTTGTTGGTTGGGGACCAGCTTCCAAAGCATGTTCTAGAGTGAAACTAAAGGGGGCTGCAGGGCCTTTTATACCCAGAGCTGCAGCCAGCTCCCACCACAGGTGGAGTGCAGTACTTCCTGTAGTATATATATCCTGGTATCCCATGAGCCACTAAGAGCCACCCCTAGTTGCAGACAAGGCCCGAGCCACCCACCCTGACCACCAGGGGTAAGACTACATGATTAGACTATATAGCTGACTAAAATAGATTATCATCAATAAAGACAGTATCTTCCTAAACCCAAACAGAGCGAACAGAATACACCACAGTTAGAGACAGTTTGGCTCCAAACTTAACGTCGCGCGTACGCAGTAACGTTGCGTCAGCCGTTTAGTACTTCCGAAATTGCAATGACAGCTCAGCAAAATCAACAATTTCAACAGAGCACTCATTAAGTTGTACCTTTAACGTGACCAGACGTGGGTAATTGACTGGACCAGGCTACGCTAATGGAAGTAACCACGCGCAAGCAATTCAAAATTGCGAACCATCTCGGGGAGGTGGTTGCGGGTGATTGCCAGTGGTGGAGCTTTTGAGCATGCGCTAGGTACCGTAAACGATTCATCGCTGACGTAAGCAAGCCACATCAACACGGCTTAAGTAGGGAATGAGCTGAACTGTCACCAACAGTGGTGCGTTTAGTTCGTTCTGTTCGGTGCTTTAGGAAGGTATTGAGAGAATACATAATACACAATATGGAACCATAGCATCATGGGAGTGACACCCACTAAAGTCCTTGCTTAGGGTATAAGGCTAAACACACTATCGTTTCAGAAGGGATTTCAAACCTGAATAGTAAACTCAAAACGTAGGCACACGTGCACTTTATACAGCATTTGCAACTGCAAGGTGTCGTCAGCATCTAGGTAGGGAAAGTGTTTCTTTATTTGGCCAAGGATCATGTTGGCCCTTTCAGCAGCAGCAAGAGTGAGATACATTGGTCTGCTTGCCCGAGATCATTAGACATAAGAACACCCATAGTTTTGACTTTAGGAACACTGTAGAGGACTTTATTATGGACACCATAGGAATTTTTGGAGTTGCTATGACCTCACATTTTGTTTCATTGAAAGAAATTTTATTTTCAGAGGCCCAGAACAAGAAGTTATTGATATCTTCCTGAAGGGATTGTGCGTTAGCATAGGATGATTCTTCTAGTGATTTTCAAGTTGTCAACAAATAAATTGTAAAAAGATTTTTAGGGATATCGTCAATGACAAAGAGGAAAAGAAGGGTGCCATTGATAGACCCTGAGGGACTTCACTTGTCACAGGTTTCCATGTGGAAATGGCGCTATTTACCGACACACCCGGAAGGTACTCGCTAATCCAGTTCAGAAGTGGCCCTCTGATACCCTTGTTGGCAAGTTTACTTAAGATAATGGAGTGATCAATGGTACCAAAAGCCTTACCAATGTCCAAGAGAACAGCATCACAAAGTAGTTTCTTCGCAAGCCTCAGTCCAGTAGTTTACTGTTTCCAGAAGATGAGATGTACAAGAGTAAGCTTTTTTTAAAGCCACGCTGCCACTTAAGAGTTAAGAGATGCCACCGTATTTAACCAGGAAAGTCATCATGCTATATGGATAATTTGCTCAAAAACAGTAACCACTTGGGAAGTCAACGAATTAACATCAGTTTTACTGCCCTTTTTAAGAATAGGGATAACAATGGTTACTCTCCATCTCCAATATTGAGGAATTTGTCCAGTATGGAGGGACTGCTTGAAAATTATCCTTAGAGGCAGTGAAAGTGCAGAAGCACACCCTTGTAAAATTGAGGAGTGAATCTCATCGGGACCCAGAGATTTAATGGGGTCAAGATTACTTAATATGGCGTAAACAATTTCTCTGCTAATTTCCACAGTTTGAAGGGCTTTAGGAGGAGAATTGACTTTACACGGAAGAGTGAGACCCCATTTACTTTTATTGAAAAAAGAGGAAAAGAATTTATTGAAGTCATTTGCATTGTTGTCAAGTATATATACTTCTGTTAGTTTGTCATTGAGAGGCTCCATTTTGAATATCATTCACTTCCCCAGAGAAACTTACTGTGTACTGTATATAAATAAATACTGACAAGTTCGTGCTCAAGTTTTTGGTATAGCATAGTTTAATTTAAATAAATATTTTATCAGAAATACTGTGTCATTACAATCTTGTTAGGTTCACTACAAATAAAGAAAGCATCATTGTCCAGTTCTCACGGAAAAATGGAATATTAAAGATAAAATTAGCTTTTACTTACAGTATCTTACGATACTTACCTTCAGCATTGGGTTAAATCGTATATTTAATGCTCTACGGCATTAAATATATCGGGGCCCGGAGATTTACTGGGGTCAAGATTACTTAATATGGCGTACGGCCAAACCTTAAGCTTCCATTGCACCCCCCCCCCCCACACACACACAAAGGTGGTGTCCATAGCTCACATCCCAGTAAGCATTGCCACCTGTCACACACTTTCATTTGGTGAACGTTTGGTAGAGCTGGGGGATGGTTGGTGGGTTTACCTGAACGTAAGTATTCTAGGATAAGAAGAAATTAATTTTATCTTTAAAATTCCGTTTTCACTTTAACAGAAGGTGGGGCAAGCCAAACCCGGAGATATCTGCACAACTGATGCCAGTAATCTCATAGACTTACATATTACAAGGACACCCACCTAACTTACAGCTTCATTCTGCTTCAACGCCAGCTAGGCAACATGACTTCTTGCCCATACACTGCCAGTCATAACATGTTCTTTCATGGTTGCACTTCCACCAGCCCCACTCGTGAATGACGGTTGATGAAGGTGTTTTTGATGTGCCATGAACAAGCTGTAACAATTTCGTCAAGGGGCACCCCTGAGGCAAAAGCACAGGATAAAGCCAATGTTCCGAGTTCGTGTTCTTACACCGAGGAGGGAAAGTCCTTATTGTTATGTATATGGCTCACAACCACTGATCTGTATATGCACCCCACCTGAGGTTAGAATAAAATAGGTTGGGATGCCTGGCACTTAGAGGCTAGGTCTTGCAGCTACAACATGTAGACATAATGGCTGTCTGAATCGTCTATCATTACTTTAGAACCCACAGCAATCCTACAGGTAATCTAAGCATCCAAGTCCATCATCAACCTTAATACATAACATGGTGTCAGAAGTCATCTAGAACATTTCGAAAATTCAGGCAGCATCAATAATTTGTTTCATCTATCATCTAAAATGGCGAAGCTGCAATCCATTCCACCTTTCGATCCAAGTGACAATCCAGCTGAAGCCTGGGCAGAATGGCGACGATCATTTGAAATTTTCGAAAGGGCAAGCAAGTATCACAAAGAAGATGACGAGACGAGAATTGCTCTTTTATTGCATGTAATCGGTAAACAAGCAAACCGTGACTACCGAACCTTCACGTTCGACCCACTGCCGGCAGACCAACAAAGAACTGTCAAACACGTGCTCGACAAATTCGACGAACATTTTGCTCCATACAAAAATGTGACTCTAGCAAGCTTTAATTTTAGCTTACTGAAACAAAAGCCAGGGCAAAGCATGGATAGTTTTGTTACTGAACTTCGTTTGCAGGCTGATCAGTGTGATTTTGGGGAGTTGTATGATCGTTGTGTCAAGGACAAGTTGATACAAGGCATCACGGATAAAGCACTACGTGAGCGTATTTTTCGCGATCCAAAACTAACTTTGACAGAGGTCATTGACATGTGTAAAGCGGCAGAAGTTTCAAAAACACATTGTAATGCTATTTCTGAACCAACAGCGTCAGTGGAACAGCTAACAAGCCAAAGAAATCAAACGAAAAAACGCTTCAACAACCAAGGAAACGGTAGGAACAAAGATGGCCGCCGTCATGTTTCTAATACAACTCAAGGCGCTCACTCTAGAGATTACACCACACAAACGCAAAGCAGCCGATCTACGGACGCAAATTCCCAGCAAGTTCGTCGACCATGTTCAAGATGTGGGACCACACACCAACCAAGAAATTGTCCTGCATTTGGTAAAACCTGCCACAACTGTAAAATGTTAAATCATTTTTCATCAGTTTGTCGTCAGCCAAGAAATGGAGGAAATCGTGCGCAACAACATATTCGTCAGCCAGGCAACCAGCGCCATCTAGAGGCGCTCCAAGAAGACACTGATGTAAACAACGTCGTTTATCTTGGTGCACTGACAGTGAGTACAATTAGCAACGAGTCAAACGAATGGCTACAGGATATTGAAGTATCTGGACATTTAATAAACTTTAAATTGGATACTGGAGCTCAAGTAAATGTGCTACCCAAATGTGAAATAATGAAATGGGATGTGAAACCTTTAGTCAAACGAACTGTAATCAAAGTGTCAACCTATTCAGGAGAATTTCTGAATGTAGTGGGTGAGTGCAAGTTAAATTGTCGATTTAACAACATTGAACAACAACATCTATTTATAGTGATTGATGTGGTAGCTAAACCAATTCTTGGCATTAAAGCATGTGAGAGCTTGGGACTAATCCAACGAACCATCCAGCATTTACAACAAAATGATGTGGTAACAACCATAAACAATTACAGTGAATTGTTTACTGGTGTAGGACGCCTGCCAGGTAAACATAAAATTGTGTTGCGTGATGATGCAGTTCCAAGAGTATCTGCTCCAAGACAAGTCCCACAAGCTCAAGAAAGTCAACTTAAAGCTGAATTGCAAAGAATGGAAGAAGCTGGCCTAATTGTTAAAGTCGAAGAGCCTACAGATTGGGTCAGTCCAATCATCATAATTGAAAAGAAAAATGGATCTCTAAGAATCTGTTTAGATCCTCGCTGCTTGAATGAAGCCATCAAACGACAGCACTACCAAATACCATCGCCAGACGTGCTACTAGCAAAATTAAAGGGGTCAAAGATATTTACTCTCTTAGACGCAGAACAAGCATTCTATCACCTACAACTAGATGAAGAGAGCTCCCACTTGTGTACGTTTATCACTCCATTTGGCAGATACAGATTTTTAGTTATGTCAATGGGACTTAGCTGTGCGCCAGAAATCTACCAAAAAGCAATGGATGATTTGTACCGGAATCACCCAGACATCAGTCCGTATTTTGATTATGTTCTTATACACTCAAGTGACACATCAACACACTGTGAACAGCTAAACAGAGCACTGCAAGTAGCTCG